>NSMO01004039.1:0-21320 GCA_002588565.1 Coelastrella sp. UTEX B 3026 | reverse complement strand
AGCATTGGCGATGTCTGCAGAACAACACACGGCAGCGCAACACACATGTGGTGCAGTGCCAGCAATAAACCTGGAGTTTCGCACGGTGGGACAAACAAAAATATCCCACCGTGCGAAAGTCATGGCCTCGACCGAAGCTGTGCATTTGGTGAGATGCAACAAGGGGTGGAGGGGGTAGCAGAAGTGCAAACCATTGGACTGAAGCAGATGACAATACAATGCATGGCATGCATAGACATTTCACTGGCTGTTGAGAACAGTCCCTCATGCCAAGCCATCTGTTGTGCACAGCACAACTGGGCTGCAGTGCCTGACTGACTGATTTGTGGTAAAGTGCGGCCCAGGCAGGCGGTTGCTAGCCCTTGCTGGGTTGTTGAGCAAGCAACTTCTCACTAAGCTAGTCACCCGGCCTGACCTGTGGCTTCTGCTCTTGTTGGTCGGGGATTGGTGACCATACTATCCACCACACGTGTGATGAGCACAGGCTTGCCCATGATGTTGCAGTTGCTGATCAGCTGCTTCTGAACCAGGGCCATCTTCTCTGGTAAAACATCGAGGCCTACATTGCCCCTGTAGCAGACAGCACAATGCAAAGCAGGTGACCAACGTAGTTCTGAAGCACACAGTGCTAGGCCCTCTGAGTGATGCCAGCTGGCATTGCATCGGCGCTAGGTTGCATTGCAATGCAACCTAGAGAGAGAGAAGTTACAAAGGATACCTCACCATCTAGAATGGTACTCTCCACACCCAAGTAAAACCGACTGAAACCAACATAGGTTTGGCCCGATTTAACCCTGTCAAGCACTCATCTCTTTTTTCGCTTTCATGTCCGGCTTATGCAGCCGGATAGGCACACTGAGAAAGTATGTAAGTTTTGGTAGCATTATCACACGCACGGCCAGTGCACACACACAACAGGACAGCTAATGTATAACAAACTGCTCATGTGCATCCACTGATACTTGGCACAACCGGGAGCCTACCACGGCTCGTCAGCCCCATGCCATCGTGCAACACACAGCACACCACACCAGCAAAGTGTCAACGGATGCTGCAATTAAAGTTAACACCGCCTATGCAAACGTGCCACGTTGAGTGGTATCCTCTAGGTACAGTTGTTACGTGGTGGGAGAACCCAGCAAAGCTCAAACTATGGGTGTAGTATACAAGCAAGCAGACTGCTACATAGCTCACCTGCTGAACACAATGCCATCAGCCAGTGCTATGATCCCCCTGAAGTTGAGCAGTGCCTGGCGTGTCTCAATCTTGGCCAAGATCTTGGTGTTTGTCATGCCCAGGGAGTCCAAGAACATACGAGCCTCTCTGACATCCTCCCTGCACAGCAGATTCAATGTAATGATCACAACAGGCTGCAACCTAGGGACCCTGATGTGTTTGGGTGCCTTCCTGACAACCTCCGTGTCAGCAGGCATATGTTGCTGTAAGGTAGACAACAAAGCGTGCTGACCATGCATGTGTTGTTGAACCCAACTTGTTATATATGGGGAGATTCCTAGCGCCCTAGGTCAGCTACCACCATGCAATACAAGCATGCTGTGCACATTACCAGTAGTGCGCTGTCAACAAGGCATAGCATGCTAAGTAAAACAGTAGCTAAGCATGATACATATGTGAAGTAAGCCGTGTTTGGCCCACCGTGTGCGTGTATAAGCCAGGTTGACAAAGTCAATGTCAAATTCTGCTCCCAGTGTCTCCAGCATCTGCTTGTCATAGTCACTCAGTAATGGCTGGTTGTTTTGAAGGTTTACCAGCCCATCTGCTGAGCGCTCCATGTGGAACACCTGCAAGCAAGGAAGGCAAGTAGTGTTTTCGTTGCACTTCTACAGAATATGGAGACCTTGGCACAGCACTAAATTACAGCATTCAGCACAGTCATCAGGTATCGGACTCCGACTTATTGGATAAGTGTTCAGTAGGCAACCCATGAGCAATATCTATGACCGGGTATGCAAGGGGTGGTCAATTGCACCAGAGCCACTGCTGTAGTCAGCGCGTGTGGCCTGACAGCGGTTTGACACCCACCGTCATGAGACCGTCCATAACAGCGCTGTTCTGAGCCTGGCAGATGATGTCCTGGTCCTCAATTGCCACAACTCTCAGGTACAGGGATGCACTGTCTGAGCCAGTTACAAGGTACCTACACACAGACATCGCCTTGATTTATAGTGCACCGGCTGCTCATGTTGTGAACTGCAGCTGCCAGCTTGGTGCTCTCATGAGTAGGCCAGCTTCAACATCTGTTGCAGTGCTGGCAGAGCTCAATCCACATGCATTTGCGTTTCCACTTGTTGCAATGCTAGCTTTGTTTGGCCAACTGGGACATGGCTGGGGGGCAGCAGGTGGCTGGACATGTACACATATGCTGGGCTAGCCACATGCACAGAGCAGTACCAGCACAGAGCTTCAGAGCATTGTATGTTTTCCGTTGGCAGATGATGTGACAGGAGTTCTGAGACACATTGCTGACCTGGTTGCCTCACCTGCCAATGTAGATCGTGTCGCCCTCTTGGCACATGTTATGCAGCAGAGGGTACGTCACAGGCAGCAAGCTGTCAGTCGCTTCAACATCACAGCGTGTGGTCAAAGTCACTGTTTGACCAACTTTGACCTCAAATGGATCTGGATGTGCAGGCCAGCCGTCTTCGCCGTAGACGCAGGGGCGCCGAACCATCACCTCGCGGCCAAGGGTTGAGAGGACCACTGCACAAAGCTTGCGAGTGTTGGTCATGGCAGTCTGCGTATACCAGTAACAAACATCACTTGAAAAGAGGCTAAGAAGGCGATCAAGATGCTACCGAGCACCATATATCTCGAGCACTTGAATGTGCAAGCACTGTTGGAAGCTTCAAGGAATCTGACTGCATGGTGAGCCGCTAGGCCCTAAGCAAATTGCGGACCCATGTGGGTTTGCCTACGGTTGGTGGCAGCACGGCATAGCATTATGATGCTGACTCCTGGCACGTGACATTTTCATGTCCAACAGCAGCACAGCAAATGAGAGATCGCAGAACACATCCGCTCTTTCTCTTGACTTACACTCAGGGCCTGTAATGTCTTTCTGTGGAAGTCCAGGCCACCCCATGTGAGGTCGATGCGGGCAGCAACCATACCAGCCTTCAGCATGGCTTCAAGCACAGGGATGCTGTGGCTGCTGGGTCCCAGAGAACAGATTAGCTTGGTGCCTGCAGAAGCAAATGTGTGTCAATTGTGGAAAAGCAGAACTGCCTGACATCTGGCGTGGCTGGCGGCGAGGTGCCTGCAACGATTCAAAGCAAGGTGCACAGCAGTGTGCCAAAGCAAGCTGCGTGAGGCTGCTGGACAGAAGGCCCCAACGACACGAATTACCGGACGGCGATTGCAGGGCTCTGCTTGACTTGAGCTGCAGTTGCGCAGCACATATAGCCTGGCATCATGACGCTCGACGCCAGCAGCAGCTGTGCTTATGCCTTTCACAACCGTGCCCTGAAGACACAAACAGAATTCCATTACTCACCTGTGAAGGTCTCATCCGTGTCGCCGGCGGGCGTTAGAAGTTCGTTCATGTCCAGCGACTTAAGGAAGTGCTGCTTGGCAAAGCTCCTGCCCCCTGCTGCCCTGGGACCTCCCGCTGCACTTCTGCTCGGCATACTGTCGGAGTTTGCAGTCCGTAGGTGACCTGTAGGTTAATATCTACACATATGGATCAGATATGCAGGCAATGAGCGCAGACGAGCGCTCAGCGCGCCTGTCAACCAGAAAGCACGGTCATGTCACTTTGTGGCTATCAACGTCGGCCCATTGGCAGTGTGAACATAGATAAATCAGACATCCTTCATATGTTGCATTGAGGGACGAGCATGGCGCTGCTAGGGTTGCAAATCACGAGTAGGGCTTCGCACGTGGGCCACATGGCGTACCTCGGCCGGACGCTGTGCTTGGATGTATGCCTATCGTACGCCTTCCAGTGATTACGCCGATAAAGATTGAACTCGACCAGTGTTCAGTGGCTCTCGCCACACTGTACTGTCTTCGAGAGTGGTAAGCTGACCAGCTTGTGCACTGTGCCTGGAGCTTCCTCAGGGAAAAACACAAGGCCTATGTCTTACGTGCTGAGCACCCGCGGGTAAATCTGGCATCAATGCATCGAAGCGGGCTTTAGCGCTGTCACTAGATGCTTTGCAAAGGCCTGCCGGGCTCGCTGGCTAGTTGATCGACCAGAAAACAGCAGATACAATTAGGCGGTTGGGAGCAGTTCTCGCGACAATATCATCGATGGCTGCGCATGGACCGGGAAACAGACCGCTGCGGACCGCGCAGGTGCATTCAGCGAGCAATGAGAGCCTGCACACGCAATCACCAGTAGCTATCGTGTGCGGCCCACCGGCGATGTGTATATTGCAAACTTTCGAACAGGCACAACCTTCGGCGTGCACGTGCCTATTCTGACAGCACTGCTGGATGTGAAGCCTGATTGATCACGTGGTATTCGATCACCATCGTGTAGAGTTGTGTTGAATAGGTACGCATGCGTTGCGCAATGATATTCATGTATTCTCTTGACCAGATACGACGCCTTTGCAAGCAATTTGCCAAGCAGCAGCTATCTGTTGATAGCTGCAACCCGGTGCTGCCAGTGAAGCTGGTGACAAACTCGCCAACAAGAACGAATCAGCACAGACCCCGCCTGATGCAAAACTGCATACGCAGATTCCAGCACCCCTGCTAGAACTGCTCAACATCCACATACGAGCTTGGTACTAAACCCCTGGCCCCATCCCCGTCTCTAACGACCTGATACCACCCATCAACTTCAGTCTCAACCCACAAGCTGTCACCTACTGCAACTGACAACTCCCCTTCAGCTTCAGCATCAAAGGCATATACAGCACGAACCTGCAGGACCGAACATGACAACATCACATGCATAATCGGCACATACTCATCTTGAGCAGCCCAAAAAGCATGAGCCGTGCAAGACCCTAACTAAGGAACTAGAAGCAACCAGAGTTAAGCTAGCATTCAAAGTGGCATATTTGTCACAGATACATAGAGAGGCGGGTGTATATTTGTGGGATAGGAATGCAAAGCTTACTGCAGAAGGGCCAGTTGCATGTGCCACTGGTGTCAGCCAGTATGTAAACCAGTGGCCAGAGACACTGCTCATCAAGACACCACTGTGTACAAGCAAATGCACCTTGAATTACTTCCATTCGTGATCCTCCATGTTTTGGGCAACACTGGGTCAGTGGTGGGTGCAGGCAGGGTGTTTCTTACCTGCTTATCTCTCTACCTGACCCCACAGGACCCACCTATGCTGAAATACACTTATAGTCCTTCCATCTGCTGCACCACCACCAGCAGTCTCCCTAAGCAGCAGCATCGGAGGATGCTAGCAACTCAGTAGCCAGCGACACAGCAAAGCCCTAAACTGCGAAGTCCAAAAGCAGCCACATCTACTAAGAACCCACCTTTGTTGGCACATACTGGTAGTCTTCATCTGCTGCTCCACCACCAGCAGTCTCCCCAGCAGCAGCAGCATCCGAGTATGCTGGCAGCTCAGCAGCCAAGGACGCAGCAGCTCCAGGCCCGGGGGATCCGCCGGCAGCTGTTGTACTGACGCCGCCCATGGCATATCTGCGCATGTTTTCCAGCTTGTCGAGACCAGCAATTGCCCGATCCACCATCTGTCTTCGCATGTTGCGGGCATCACCTGACACCTGTACCATCAGGGCAGCAGATGCAACATAGGTAAAGCAGGCAGTGGCTGCACTCAGACACACGGCTGCAGCACAACGTATCGTGTGTTGGACGTGCTGATAAAGGATGACAAACTGTGCAGCATTGGACTGTACAAGGCAGGCTGTCTGGGTTGCTGAAGCAGTGCAAGCTGCATACAGTGCCACAAAGTATACAAAATTGCGCAGCAGCTGGAGAGCCTATAGTGTCTTCCCAGTGTGGTCCAGCACATGCTGTGCTGTGACACAGTAACCCATACGTCTTGCTGCAGTGACCCACCTTGAGTTGGTCTAAGCTGTTGATAACAGCATTGAGAGCCTCCTTGAGATGAAGGTACTGCGGTTGGTTGAATGTGCCACCCGACCTTGTCACACGCTCCAACTCATCAACCTGCACAGCAGTATGAGTCCAAGTTTGTTTGCATTGCCATGGGAATCAGCAGTTCAGCAATGATCTGGCTTATGGTAAGACTCCTGCTGCTGGTGTGTAGACGCCATCACTGTTGCTTGTCACAAGTATTGCCATAGCAAGAAGCCGCATTGAAATTCAGTCGTGCTCAGCCACATGACCGGTGCCGGCCATGTGGATACAAGTCCGCCTACATCAGTGGTGCTGACCATCTCAAATAAAGTGCAGCTGCATGAACGGTGCCGGCCATTGAATCTGAAGCAGCAGCCATTGCTCATGCGTTGCAGTATGACAGATGACTGTACACTAGCAGCTGTACATGTGCATTAGACATAGGGCTGTGCTTGGGATCCAAGCAAGAGATGGCCAGCTTGGGATCCAACCAAGAGATGCATCTTCGCGGATACCTGTGGCCCTTAGGTCGTCGGCCATAGAAGCTTGTGAACATGCAAATTTGCGGACTGCTGTCTGTCTGTTGACTGTTTGTCTGTTGACTGTTTGTCTGTTGACTGTTTGTCTGTTGACTGTTTGTCTGTTGACTGTTTGCAAGGACAGTGCGCAACCGAGCTACCAACACACACAACGGCATGCCACAGCCTGGCAACTCGCTCACAACAACAACACAGGCAGACTACGCCGCAGTAGTACACACAAAAAGAGGATACAAGGCTGGAATCTGTTGGAGTTGCAACCATCACCTGTTCTAGAGCTCTATCCACTTCACCACCTTGTTGCGCCACCTGTGCGACCATTCTGCTCATTGCCATGACGTCAACAGGCTCTGTGTCAACTTCCTCAATTGACTCCCTGCGGCGCAGGGACTGCTGCCGCTGTCGGAGGCTGCCATACGGTGCAGTGGATGATGTTTCGCTGTCGGCTTGACTGGTGCGGGGACGCAGTCGCATGCTGGCCCTGCAATACAATACGTTACGCAGTTCCGGAGGATTGATCGTCTATTGCAGCAGTTTGGGCAGGCTGGCCAACAAGTGGAACCGACAAATGTGCCGCTGTCCCGTGCTATTGCAAATGCTTGTTGCTATCAGCTGTGCATCCCTGACAGCCACAGACGCCCGTAGTACAAGCACAGCAGTTGTTAGCAAGCTGCACCAGCTTGTTCGTCGTGCACTAAAGGCGGAAATTTGTGGCAGCGCAGCGGACGGTGCAAAGGTGCTGACAGCAACCACCCACCTGCCCAAGAAGTTGTTGTAGTCTGCTGCCCCTTCTGCCTGTGTCTGCTGCGCCACAGCACTACTACTACGGCCCAGGCTGAATGCATCACTCGTGTCTTCATCTTCTTTGATGAGCACGTAACTCTTGGGAACAAGTCCACGACTGCCGTCTGATCTGATGATCTGCAGGCAGGAATACAGCACAGTAGCGGTACCGTGCTAAACCAGTTTGGATCAAAAGCCAGCCAGCACATCTGCAACCTACATGCACTCACATGACCATGCAGCAACCGCTGGCAACATAGCCATGCTGATAACCACAAATCCATTGGTCGGATGCTCTGCAGAAGATCCCGACCGGTCCCCTCACAGCAAGATTCAATGATCCGAAAACACGCACCTGCAGCCAGCCGCCAACTTCGTACTCGATGTCGACTGTCTCGCCTTTGCTGATAGCGACCTCGTCCTCTTCTTCGGGTGAAAAGTCGTAAAGAGCCACGCCGCGATGGAGCAGAATGTCGCTGTCATCGTCGCTGCCGGCACCTGCAAGTCATCAACCAGCAAGCCACATTAACATTGTATCCACATTCAGTCCCTAGTGCTGAAGCCAGTCAAAATGACACAAAAAGTTCCCTCGAAAACTTGCCAATTGCCGGGCGCGTACCCGGCGCGTACACCCGGATGCTTGCTGCACTGACAAAGGGGGTTACCTGTTTCTCTGTAGTGCTCATCGTCTGTGTGGTCTATCTGGCTCACAGAATCATCCGGATACTCCAGGTCCTCATGTGCTGCATTGGGATCATAGTCATAGCCTTGGAGCTTGTCCAACATGTTGGCCTCGCGGTCAGCAGCCCTGCAGCACAGCGGTACAAGTGTGCAAGCCCAGGACTTCAACCTACCGTTCAATTCGCTTTCTCAAGATTATTTTATCGGCTCAGCCGCCTGAACTAGTGGCCGAATTAGAATGCCTTCCTGCACAACACCGCCAAGAACACTGACTGGGCTAGCCCCGCCTGCGCTCTCAAGAAGGGTGCTCCTGGGCAACAGCTACCGCACGTTTCTGTGGGCATACCCTGCTGCTCTTGCCTTGCTGCTGCAAAGGTATAGCAGCGAGTGGGCTGAAGCCATTCAGCAGGCGGCAACAGCACTCCCTCCATATAATCTGTTATAGAACAGTGTTAGATCAACCAAGAGCAACAAGAGATGCATACCTTGGACTTTCTTCTTCACTGCTGTCATAGCGTCGCCTGCGCTCTGTTTCATCTGCTGGCTTCTCTGGTGGCTGCTCGGCTTCACCGTTTGCTTCTGCTTCTGCTCTCTCTGCTGCTGCTTTCTCTTCTTTCTCTCTCTTCTTCCTGGCCTTGGTTTCCTCGTCGTCCTCTGCAATGTGAGCAAGCAGTTGTGTTGTAGTTGCTCAAGACAGAGAAGATGATGGTGATGATGACTACGACAGTGATACAGCAACGAAGCGAGCGCTTTGATGAGGTCTGCAGCAATATGCATGAGCACTGTTGCACAGACGCAATCAACACTATAGGCAAGCTGATGAAACAGTGTCTCAGCACATCATTGGCTGGTAATGCAACAGCCTGCGTCACTGGCAAGGACTGCAGCACAATTGGCAAACATGACGCAACCAGTGCATAACCCATCCTTCAAGGTTTTTGTAGGCCCGTGGTCATGGAGACAACGAACGATGGCAAGGAAGCAGCGCGACCCCAGTGCCTACCTTCTTTGCCAGTGATCAGCTCCTTTGCAGCATTACCCAAGGGCCAGAAGTGCTCCTTGGGCACATAACACAGCCTCTCACTTATGGCTGCTACCAGTGCTGCATTACGCTTTTCCAGGGTTCTAAGCAGCTTCTTGGGCCACTTGCTGCGCCTGGGACCATACCGGGTTATCAGCTGGTCTACAACAAGCTCACCTGCAGAGAAGTCGAAAGAATACAGCAGTGGCAAAGACTTGTTTGCATACGCAAGCCAGGAGGACATGCAAATGTGTGGTTGAGTCGTCCACCAAGTGATAGCACCCAAGCTGGACTTTGCTGATTGGCATCATGTGGCCAATTAGCAAATGTGACAATGGCAACCTTTACCTGCATAAGTATGGTCCAGCACCTCCAGAGCAGGTCCAGCTGCTACTGCCACACCCAGTGGATCAGCAGCGGCACCCTGCATAGCAGCAGATGCCGCTGCTGCAACATCAGCACCATTGCCGGTGCTGCCACCAGCTGTAGCCGCTGCAGCAGCAGACCCGCCTCTGCTGCTGCTCCTGCTTCTGTGTGCTATACTACCTGCAGCAGCTGCTGCGAGTATGCTGTAGCACTGTATCCGGAACGGTTCGCCGGATCGGACCGCTATTTTCGCGACAGCTTGCGCGGCTGCGATGCGAACCTCCCAGAGGCCCGTGACCATCACGCGTTGAAGCCGTGCTATTAGCATGGCCAAAACGGGATTGATCACTACTGCAGCAGCGGCCAACTGTTGCTGGCTGGCACTATCAGCTGATTCCAACTGTTTGGAAAGTTCGTCCGGCAGAGCTCGCTGTTTCCAGGCGTACTCGCCGGTTCCGAAGTTGGCGTTCTCGCCAAGCCACCACGCAGCCGATCGCGATAGAGCGACCATCGCCGCTTCCTCCCGGCTGGCGAGGGCCTTTACCTCTGGCGCTGCTGCGGAGGGTGGTGCTGCGATTGCTGGTGCTGGAGCGCACATGATGCTGAGCGCTGCTTGCAAGCCTGCTAACTTGATGGCGGGGATATTTGCCCTGTAATGCATTTTGCACGACCACAAACGTTGCAGCACAAATTTCAGGCAGGGTTGGTGGGTCAGGCCTAGCCCTTGACAGCACCAAACTCTCACCACTGCCTTTTGCTACCTGCATGACTGGCCACTGATCACACATACTATTGCTCAACACAGGCCTGAACCCTGCAAGCCACTGCAAGTTTAACATGCCCTAATTCCCACCATAAAAGAAACAGCACCAGCTGACATGGGATGTCTTACACTGCAGCTGGGCATCACACCTCACGAGAAGGCAGTGCACCAGAGCAATCCAGACAAATCGGCTATGTGCAGTAGCGTACCTGAGACAGACATCCCACATTGCATGCAGCTGCTCCTGCTTCACCCTGCTGGGCGCCGCACTTGCTACTGCTGTAGCGCAGCTCAGCAGGAAGCTGGCAGCAGCAGGTGCTGATAGCAGCCGCCGTGATAATGCCAGCATGAAAGATGACACCACATCTTCCGGCCAGGGGTCTGCAAAGATGGCCCGCACTGCCAGCGACACAGTCCCGCCACCTGAAAACAGCAGGGACTGGTTGATTTCTCAGGAAAACAACATTCCACATGCTATGTTGTACCTGTCTATCATGTGTCTGGGTAAGCCCCTGTGACAGGCTGCACCCTATCAATAGCTTCATGGTTACCAATTACCAGACCCCGGCTGTTGCTGATGTTAGGCATTGTCACCCACACAACGTTTCTGGTCCTCACCCAGTGCGCTTGCAACTACAAACAGTATCCTCTGTCAGTTAGGTCTGCTACCCTGATGTACGGAAAGCACAGTCCAAGGTTGTGGTGATGAGCCATGTAGCAGCGTGATCCAGCATGCAGACTCCCACACCACGAGAAAATTTATGTCGTACCTGAGCTGATCCACTGAGCTATCTGTCTGGGTGTTAGCAGGGGGGAAGCACTCCTACTAGGTGGCAGCTGACTGAACCACAGCAGTGCTTCCAACGCCTTCTCCCGCTGGTGGGCGCTGAAGCCTGGGCAGCAAAACACACATGCATTGCCTAACAATTAGTCACATCAATAACATGTATGTAGTACACAGCAATGTACCTCTGGTTTGTATTCCATACTCACGCACCACCACACACGTTCACGCTAAACAGCATACAACCTTTCACCAGCAGATACAACCCACGCTTGATTGCAGTAGCTGTCTGTGAGCCGCATGTAGCTGTACCATGAAAGTCACTGTGTGGAGATATGAATGTAGTGATCTCACAAGGGCCCGTTGTTGCTGAGCAACCTATCTGCGTCACCCAGCAGATGCTTTGCAGTGAGTCTGCACCCCACCTGAGTCAGAAGCAATCGCCAGCATGCGATGTTCCAGCTGCTCCATCAAGTGCTGCACCTCTTCATCTCCCAGGACAGCAGCTCTGTCTGCTGGTGTGCGGGCAGCTGCCAAGGCATGTGCACGAGCCTCAGCAAGAACAGCTACCACACGGGTGGCACTGGAGGACAGCAACAGATAACAGGGCACTCAGAAACCAAGCAGCAACACGGAGTATTCACTACAAGAAGCTATTGCCTGTGGCAGCGACTGCCGCCAGCAACTCCCACCAGAGGCGGCTGCAAACACTAGACTTGATACCCTCAATATGTCAACAGAATCTCGGGACCCTACTGTTGTTGGTCAACACAAAGCATTCAGCCTACCTGCATATTGCTGGATGGCTTATAAGACCCATACATGGCAGCAGCAGTGAAAGCGGACTCCAACATGCAGCAGAGCACTGCTTCTGGAGCCAATACCATAGTAACAGCTCAGAAAGGTGCCGTGCAAGGCACTGCTTGGGGAGAAACACAATAATCAACGAGTACATGCAGGCAACATACAGCTGGTATCGCCTGAAACTGTGACCCACTGGCTTGCCACACAACACAAGTTTGCGCTGCCCACCTGCAGATTGCTGCATGACTCATAAGACCCAGACATGTCAGCAACCGTGACACAACAGCACTGAACAAGCTCCGGCGCGCAGTGCCAGAACTGCTTGTGGTTGCGCCAGTTTCCCCAGCAGCAGCTCTGCCAGGTGCTGCCTCAGAGCCCAGAGATGCCAGCCGGCGAAGAGACGCTGACTCTTGCACTGCTCGTTGGGTCCTGCAGACAGCAAAACCCACAAAAACAAGCGTCAGCACCATTACTGCTATACCAGTCCACTCATTGCTATCCTCGCAACTGTTAGTCTACAAGTTACTTACCAGCCAACAAAGCAAATGCAGAACTGTTGCAGATGACCATCACGCCTACCGTGAGATCGTGAACTGTCGACCAAAGCCACCAGTGGCTCCAGCGGCAGCCCCAGCAGCAGCAGCACTTCCGGGTGCATCATCATCAGCATGTGCGATCAGCAAGTTCCAGGCCATGCTGTAGCGCAACCTGGCGTCAGCTTCAACATGCTCATCCGGCAGCAGCACTCGTCTGCTGCCAGCAGCAGCACCGTTGCCATTGGCAGCAGTACTAGAGATCGCTGCTGCTGCAGTGGGGTAGGGGGCACCGGCCAGGGCTCGGATAGCTTCTAGCGCTACTATGATGGATTTGTCACAGCAGGCTAGCAGGACTAACATCTCCCAGAATGGTGCACTGTTGCCTGCAGAGCATGAGGCAGCAGCAGGAGGCACAACATATGGTGTGCATGTTGACCAGTGTTCCAGCAGATGGGGCTCCGATACCTTGCCTTCTATGACAGACTTACCACAGCAATAATGCAGGACAAGCAAATCACAGAATGTCAAAACAGCATGGGCACAGTGTTGAGAAGAATGGGTCTGCAAGATGGCCGGTGGGTGGGTGCAAAGCAGCAAAGAAATGGGTGGGTGCTCTGGCAAGTTTGTACTGCTTTGGAGATGAAGGTTCTGTAAGATGCACAAACCATACATGCCATCTTACAGACACCCAACGACTACCTCAGCCATGAGCAGAGTAGAACCCTGGTCGATTCACTTGGAATGAACAGCACCAATCATGCCGCCATGTTGGTAATGTTAATGCAGCTCAGGTACACCCACCTACTCCAGCATGTACTACTGCACCACAGCCACGAGCTAAGTACAGCCTTGCCCAGTCATCAGCAAGGTTCAAGCTTTTTTCTTGGTACACCTCCTTGGTGGGTCTTAAGGGAGCAGGCATGCCCTCAGCTGCTGCTGCCGCCATGGCCGCCGCTTGCTCAGCACCACCTAGGCTACCTGCGGACACCGGCAATGTGGCAGCAATGTTACAAACCATCTTGAAGGTATGCCCAGTGACAAGCCCTCTGCTGCTGCTGCTGCCATCAACAGCCTGCTCAGCACCACCCACGCTACCCGTACAGGTGATCTGAACATGGTGGCGGCATGAAACTGCCTGCTTTGCTGGGTTGGCTGGCTCCATCAAGAACGGGCCAGTCTGCTGACACCAAGGATGCAGCAAGGTCCTAAGCTGCCAAGCAGTGAGCTGACAGCATGTCAAGTCAAATCGCACTGTCTGCAGCGATTCCTCCATTTGTTGGTGACAGCTCTACCAACCCTCTGTTCACCCCATTCCGGAACATGCAACTCCAACACCGCAAGGCGAAGCCTCCTTCCTGTTACCTGTCTTTCTATAGATTTCCAGGGTGTTCATGACAAACTGGCCCATCTGCTCCACATACATCCCCGGCATATCCCTGGCTGCGAGTGCTGCTACTGCTAGTGCATGTCTAGCACATGCTGGGTCAGGACTGTTGACGCCACCAAATGCTCGTGGGGCAATCTTGCTAGATAGTACAAAGCTAGGGAGGCCTGCTCGGGATGCTGACAGTGCTGCTCGCTGAGCTGCTACACGCTCTAGGGTTTGCCGCCGGTCCATTTCACGGGCCTGCAGTGAAGCAGACAAGCCACAGACATGTGCAGAGTGCAAATAGAAAGAATCCATGTGTGTTTGACATTCCCAGAACGATGTTGTCGCCATATACTTGACAAACATCAGTCAGGTGACAGCAGAAGACAATGCTGTCTGCTCATGTTGTGAACTAGTTTATACGTACAGTATGAAGTTGGGAAGCAAGCTGGAAGGCTGAAGGTGCTGCTCGCTTTAGAGTTTGCCGCAGGTCAATTGACAGACCACACCTTGCAAGCAGACAAGCCCCCAACGAATGCAGGAGGTCAGCGTGGTTGGTGAGTTTTGACCATCCACGATATGTGTGTTTTAGACCTCACCATAGCAATGTCTCCAGGAGCTTGCTGCAAAGGAAGCATTGAGATCCTATCATAGCTGACACATAAAGCACAGCAGTTGCAGTCTTACTAGCAGCGGCCACTACTGCAACCCACTGCTGGCTGCCCATAGACCTGGCGCTGCGTCAATGCAAAAGCATGTGAGCATGTCACTGAGAACCAGATCCTGCAGCTGCTAGCACCTTTTTACTGCCACCCCCGATGCCAAAGGGCAGCTTTCGCCGCCTAGCTGCCTCGCATCGGTCCAATGTTGTCGCCACTGCTGCCATCAGATGACTAACAAGAGTCAGGTCATCTGGGTCGCTGCTCAAGCTGCTGCGTGCCAGTGCTGCCAAAGCTCTGAACGCAGCCGCTCGCTGATAGTGTGTTACTGTCTCCGACTTTACATCTGCCCACACTGGATCTAGGGCATTGTAGTCAAAGACATCTGTAGCGCTCGGAGGCAGGGACTGGCCTGAACGCACATGCGCAGCAGCAGAGCACGTTTGCTGCACGTTGAAACGTGTGTATTGCTTAGCGGGTGACAAACCGGACTGGTGCACAAGGGTACCCATTGACGTTGTGTCCACCAGCTGTTGCTGTATGGCATACCCACAGGCATCAGTGCTCGCGAACCAGGAGCGGCACCGTGCCTGGCCAATCCCCTGCCCATCCCGGCTGCAGACCCGGCTGCATATCAATCACCAGCTGCATACACCATCTAGCTGCAGTGCAATAATGCAGTTTTTGCAGCAGCATTGGCCCCAACCTGCTGCTGCATTAATCCAGTCCTCACCTACGAGTGTTGAGAACGGCACTACTGTTCCTGCAGAGCCCTCGCCAGCTGCTAACTGAATTAGGTAGTTGACAACGCGCAGCAGTTTTCTGTCTGCTGTCTTTGGGAGGTCAACTTTGACCCTTACTGACACGAGCATGGGCAAGATGCTGGGTGGAAGTGACCCAAAGAGGGTCATGCGGTTTAGAACCCTGGCAATGAGCTCTTTCGTGCTGCCATCTGCATTGTTGAGAGCCTCCGCTGCATGATGAAGGTTGTGTGATGTTGGATGTTGTGCCACGCATGATCTGTTGGTGCCGTGATGCAACAGCTGCTGGGAGATATGCAAGCATTGCTAGCCCCAAAGCCGCGGCAAGGTGTTGAATCATAAGCCTGGTGACATTGGAAGTGCTAGAGGATGGTAGCATGAACATCATAACGACTGTCAGTTGCTGGAGTTGATTGCACGCTGCTGAGGCTCGCATGTCAACTACAAGATGCAGTAAGCAAAACCGCCATTGAGTACCCTATGCAGGAAAGTGAGCCCCACAGCGTTGTCCTGGCGTGCGGGGATTCGGTGGCTCGGGTATGATTCTGCTGAGAAGGCTGTACGCAGCACCTAGGCCAGTACAGGCATTCCTTGACAGCTACTTGTGATGGGCAGCAGATGATCAACTGCTGCCGTGCCAACCGATCCAGATGCAGCTCACCCAGGGCTCGGGCACAGTCAGCAAAGGAGAGGACTTCAGACTTGGAGAGTTTTCCTCGCACATAGTTGTTCAAGTTCGGCACGAGCTCGTCGTTCTTCGTGGGTGGTGCTGCTAGGGCACCACCCCCTGTGTTCTGCATATTGCAGGCTGTGCTAATTACATCCAACTAACGTCGACAGCATAGTTGCAACGAGGTAAGAATTCGCTTAGCCCTCATAGCAGGGGGTACTATGCCGATGGTACGGTCCCTCTTACGCGCTCAAGGAAACCGTCATATGCAGTGCGGAGTAAAGGGACATTCTCCAAGAGTGAAGATATCCTGTTGAGTTGGCAGACTCTCCACGCTACGGACAAAATGCATACCCCAAACCCACCTAACCTTTCAAACTGTTGAATGCGGTCAGATGCAGCCTGCTGCATAGTAAACGCACGATCTCGCCAATGATAAACCATTGTACACCAGTATAAACATTGCAGGGTGCTGTTGGCAGCTTACCGTTTTGCGAGCTTTGTTGTTAGCCCCAAACACGACACACGGTCCCCAAACACACAAACAAAGGCAGCGTGAACACCCAATCTGTTGTCTATAAAGCATCCGACGGCTCTTTAGCTTGTATGACTTGACTTGCAAGTTCCGCGAACATCGCAGCCTGCTGCAAGCATGGATTGGACGGAGCTGCTCGGGCAACTTGATGGACAGGTCAAGCAGAAACTTACAGCTCTAGACAAACTGCAGGCAAGCTCAGAAGGCGGCGACCGGCGCTCTGGTTGGGCAACATACACAACTTTCCTTGACAGCAGTTTCTCCCTGCTGCAGGCTCACGTGCATAGGAGTGCCGTCAGCAAGGAGCAAATCAGTAATCTACTGGACATATCAGGGCAGCTTTTATGCGACAACAACTTCAAGGTAGGTGACGCAAGCTTCACATCCCCACCCTTGCACAGCAACAGTCGCCATGTTGGGTGTGGATTGTCCTGTGTAGCTGTGTCTGACGCTATGCTTGCTCTGTGTCGTGCCGCAGGTCGCGTTGAAGCTGCTGAACTGCTGGGAGAACATCGCTCAGGAGAATAAGGATGTAATCAGACCCTACGTCAACGCCCTGCTTCCACATGTGGTAAGGCCCTGTTGTTGAAGACTCCAGCAGCAGCAGCACATAATTCGCACCGCCACTTTTGAAAAGTTAACTGTCATGTCTATCAGCCGTAGCGAGTTTGTGAAATGCTGTGGCTGGTAGGTGACCATGTGTTTCATATGCAGGTTGAGCGCCTTGGAGACAATCGTCAAGAAGTTCGTCAGGCAGCATGCAACCTGTTGCTGGAGCTTTTGCAGGTGCGCATTAGTGGTCAGCGCCTGCACCCGTTGCTTGTGTTGACTCTGCGACAACTGTCTGCTTGAGACCAGTGTACTGCTAAGGTCAAATGTGGGGCCAGCAATGCTGCCAATGTGTGGATATTGTTTCATGTGTTGCTTTGTGGATATGCAGGTAGTAAGGCCTGATGCTATGATGGAGAAACTGGGCCGTTTCTGGTCCCATAAGCACTGGAAAGTCCGCCACGGCCTGCTGCAGTTTGTAGCAGAAGCTGTCAGCACCACTGGAGAAGCAGCGCTAGTCCCACCTCGTGATGAAAAGCATTGGGTGCTGAACCATGTCATCACACTGGTTGGAGACCCTGAAAGGTGCGCCAATACAGCTTACATCCACCACTGTTGTGGTATTCTTGTACCCCAAGTCATTGGTCATAGCCACTTGGGCAAGATGGTGAATGTCATGCAGATGTTGGTTGAGTTGTGTGATAAGGCTGTTACTGTGCTTGGACCATGATCGTCCCTCTGTCCTCTGCAAACATTGCAACCTCATACAAAACCCTGGAAATGTGCACAATGCGTGTTTGCCTTGCAGTGCTGTCCGTGATGCAGCAGTTGAGTGCTTAGAGGAAGTATACCGGGTGTATGGCGAGCAGTTGATAGACATCATCAGCAGCCATAACCTGCGGCCTGCTCATGTCAACGCCATCTACACCAGGCTGCAGCAGCTGGGAGCAGATGTGACGACTACAGTAACATCAGTTGGCAATGACCAGAGTCCACCTGTTAGCAAGCAGCAGAGCAAAGGAGCTAGGGCTGCCAGTGTAGTGGCTGAGTATGACACGGCAAGCAGCGCAGCTGAGGAGGCAGCTGACCAGCAGCGGGCTTACAGCGAGCCTGCTCTACCTTCAACAAACCATGGGGCTCGAAGACAGCAAAGCAGCCAGGTGGCAGCAGAAGAAAGCTCTGCCAGCGTCCTGGAGTCTAGCAAGAGCTGGGGAAGCACTGGAGCAGCTGCTGCCAGCAGCAAAGGCAAACGTGGAGGTTACAAGGTATTAGTGGCAGTGCACCATGCAGCTGACAGTGATGGACTACGATAGACCAGCTGTTGGGTAAGACTATGCTGCTTTACAGACGCTGATGTGCTGCTTCTTGCTTGAAGTCACAACCAGTCCAGGAATCTTCACATACACGCTGCATCCTTTCCTGATGTACAGGATGGAGGTGGCATCAGCAGTGATGGTGCCCTGCCCCAGGCCCAGCCGCTAGCAGTGTCATCTGAGCGTGAGCTGCGTGGTGAACTGGAGCGCATTGTGACTGTGCTTAGCAAAGGAGCAGCTGTTGTGGACTGGGAACAGCGGTAAGCATGATAAGCATGTAATGGGTCTCCAGTACAACTTGCCAGTCTGCATGGGAGGGCTTGTCTGTATGTTGGTTTCAGCAGGGAGCAGATGGTTCCAGCAGGGAGCATCCACGCGGCCGGTTACTCTCATCCAGTAGTCCCTTCCAGCTAGGACACCTCGTGCACGTATGACTGCCCCATCGCCTTTGACTGCTGTCCTCGGTTCACAGCACACTGTATGGCGGCAATTGGTCTGCAGGGTGGCTACATTGCTGAGATTGGAGGGGCTGGTCATTGGGGGTGCAGTAGGCAGCTACGAAGCCTGCTTTCTGGATCATCTGCGGCAGCTGCGGGACCCGTTGCTTGAGCAGTTGGTTGATCGACGCTCAGCTGTAGCCAGGCAGGCAGCACACTTGATGGAAGTGCTGGCTGCAGGGCTGGGGATTAGATTTGAGCCCTGGGCAGTGACTTTTATCACAGCGCTTTTCAAGGCGTTGGTGATCACTGTGCAGGTGAATCGGGGGTCCAACGTATCTTGCTCTTACACTTGCTGTTGTCCTGTCCGAGCCCAGGCAGATACTGGCAACATAATCAGCGGTGATTTGCTGGATTTCTTTTGTGGGGTCACATGCTGCCAGCATGGAATGTGTTTGCTGCCTGTCGTGAATCTACAATTGTGCATACTGTGTCTGAATGTGCCTGTGTCCTTTGTGCAGGTGGTGTCTGAGGCAGCTGATGCAGGCTGCAAAGGCATTCTCCACCATTGCCGTGCCCCAAAGCTGGTGCAATGCGTATGCGATGTGCTGACCAAAGACAAGAGCGCTAAGCTGAGGAAGCACTGCAGTGTGCTCCTCTTGCAGGTCAGCATTCCTTTGGGCAGCTGCAGCTTGTGATGGCTGTTATGCTGCAGGTGAAGCGCACAAGTGTGGCATAACATTAGCTGCGTTTGTGTGGTTGGGTTTGAAAATGGATCCGTCAACTTGGGACAGTACTCCAAAGATGCCATATGATCAGTTGCAGGCTATATTAGAACAGGGTCACTCATGTTACGTGCCTGCACGCAACCACCCCAGCTGTCTGTGTGTACCATTGCAGATTGTTGAAGAGTGGGAACCACAGGAGTACTACCACTATCTGGACAACATAGAAGCAGCGATATCAGCATCAGCACAGGACGCTCTGGGCGAAACTCGCATGGCAGGCCGCCAGGCTTTTGCAGCATACTGCAGTCACATGCCTGAGCGTGCTAATGCACTGTTGAGACGGTTTGATAGCGGGCTGCAGCAGAAGCTGCATGAGGCAGTTGGCCAGTACAGCAAAGGGGCACATCTGAAAGCAGGTGAGAGGACTGCAGACCTGCTGCCCGTTGCTTCATTGTGGCAGCAACCTTTTTTTGTTGCAGAAGCGGCTGGTGACTGGTGACCGTCACAACCATTGCTGCCTGGCCGGCTCTCCGGCATGTACAATGTATGACAGACTTTGACGATCTTGCACTGCACCGCTGGTGCTGCATTTCCTTTCCTTTGCAGTCACAGCACCTGCAGCAGGGCTTGGCAGGCAGCAGAGTGGCAGATCGGCCAGACCCAGGTCAGCAGGCTCCGCAGCAGGAGGAACCGATTCCTCCATGGGACCTCCTCCAGCTAAGCCGCCACGCTCCCGGATCGGCAGCAGTTACCAGCGCGCACCTGTCAATGCAAACTTTGCTGGCACGGGCGGTGCAGACTTTGTCACTATTCTAGCACCACCAGAGCCCGCAGCCACCACAGCAGCAGCCCCTGCACCGGTCAGCAGAGTCAGCAGAAAGTCAGTAGCTGGCATGCCGATGCGTGTTCCAGGGCCCAGCATGGGCGGTGCAGCTGAGCCTGCTGCAGCAGCACTCCCTGCAGCTGCAGCAGCACCAGCAGCAGCCAACATGGGCCGCCGCCGGACTAGCGTGATGCCACAGCGTGTGCCATACCAAGCAGACTCGCCTCCAAAACAAGCAGTAGCTGTGAATGGCAAGGGAGCTAGCATGCCCAACTCGCCGGACAGCGTCACTCAGTCCGAGTCATCAGTGGGTGGTGCGTCAGCAGTTAGTGCTGGAGAGAGCTTTCGGGGTCACCCACACGGTGTTGCCACAAGGTGAGCCATCCAGTCTTACTGCTCTTTCTTGCATGGCAGAGTCATGCGCGTCAGCGCAGATGTGGCTCTTATGTGTCCATGTGCTACTGCTGGCCATGTCTCAGTATGCAGAATGATAGTAGAGAATATCAAGTACCCACTGACCTGGCATACACCACTGTGTTCACCTGCAGACTGTTTCAGCAACCCAAACAGCCCGTTGTACACCAGCAGCATGTAGCTCAACAGCATCCAGCAGCTGCGGGCAGCTTATCTCGGACTTCAACCGCAGACGACTTGCAGCTTCTGAATGCATTGCGGGACCAACAGCAGCAGCAATACCAGCTGTACCAGGAGCAGCTGGCAGCACAGCCCAGCAGCGCCACAGTGATGAGTATGGCAGCCACGATAGCAGCAGCTGGTGCTGGCTTGGCAGGAGTGCAGCAGCAGTCCCAGCGGCCTGCTACACTGGCTAAAGCAGTTGCAGGAGTAATGGCAAACCCCAAGGATTGGAAGGAGCGGGTAGACAAGATGAACAGCCTGTCAGAGGTTCTGATGCGCCAGGTACACAACAGTGCTGTTGAGGCCACTGTGTTCGCCTTGTCAACCAGCATCAATAAGAATGTTGGACATGATGTTACTGATACTGCACAATTACCATGGTGTCTGCGGATGCATGCAGCCGAGTCTGTGGCAAGGTAACTCCATCATAACACTGGATGCATTCTTGCGCTACTTCCTGCAGTCTGAGGCTGGCGTTGGGCCAGAAGCCTTCCTTGACCTGGAAAAGGCCCTGCCCAAGCTGCTGA
>NSMO01004037.1:0-13014 GCA_002588565.1 Coelastrella sp. UTEX B 3026 | reverse complement strand
GATACCAGCAGCAGGGCTGAGGTGGAGAACGAGGTGCAGCTGATGCTGTCATTCAATCACCCCAATATCGTACATGCCTACCATGCTGTCACCTACACATGCACCGGCACCACCACAGGCAGCGGGACCAAAGGCAGCGACCGGACCGTCAACGGAGCCAACAAGGGTGCTGCAGCAGCCGGTAACGCACGTGCGAGAAGGTCCAGTGCCGATAGCAGTAGCTCTGTCCAGCAACCGCAGCAGCACATCAACACTGATCTGTACAATAAGGCCAAGCGGCTCCTCAGTAGGGGCCTGAGTCCTGCAGCAGGTGCTCCAGACAAGGAGGTTAGCAATCAGACAGCGGTTGGTGCGGCAGTGCAGAGCGCTAAGGCCCCTGGAGAGTCACAGCATGGAGGCGATGTAGATTTGCAAGGAGAAAGGGACCGAGAGACGTGGACTGTTGGTCAACCAGGAGGAGCACAGACCGATAAAGACCAGCAGTGTTGGACTATCAGCGAAAGGAAAGGTGCTGATGGTGGCCACACACTGGGGGTTGTTGTTGGGCCTAGCCGGGTGGAGACATGGTGAGCGTGTGGCCTTGCAGAGTCTCTGAGTTGTCAACATGTGCCCTCTGTGCTGATAGGTTGCAATCAGCCGCTCAGCAGCCAGTAGTGCATGTCACAGCAAGTAGCGTATGTCACTGAATACTTCAGCTCCATGGTCACCCTTCGCTGGGTCTCGTGCCAGATACAGCAATGTGGTCCATATAAGCTGGCTGGCTTTACTGTTCCCCTCTTGCATTAAACAATCAAGCGTTTTATCAGCCTATCCATGATACCCCTGGTTTTCTGCCATGTTGCGTACAGGCTGGTTCAGGAGTACTGTGATTGCGGCACCCTGGGCAATACAGCAAACAGGCTACGTGAGACTCGCAGTAGTGACAGCTTACTGCGGCTCATACGGCTGTTGTCTGATGTGGCCAGCGGTTTGAAGGTGCTGCATACCAGGAATACAGTACATGGAGACTTGGTGAGATATTGGCTATACTGCTCTGCACAACAGCATATAGTGTGACACATGCTTGCAGACGCCTGTGCATGCAAGCAGGGATTCAGGAACCCCATAATGACTGACAGCCTGTGCATTGAGCCAATCGGCCATGCGCCATCCAGCCATATGTACAGCATTGAACATTTGAAAGGCAAAACGTGAAGGTGCTACATGGGACAACACATACCTTGTGGGCGGTCCTGCGCAACAGCAGGCGAAGGCAGATTGATGGTCATCATAGATGGTTTGCCAGCCTTAGAGCTTGAGCCGTTCACTACTAATTGTGAGCGTCAGTTGGCAGACCATGAGGGAAGCAGGCAGCAAGACTGTGGGAACTTGCCTAGGTTGCCAAGGGCGCAGCTGACAATCCTTGAATGTCATTTGACTGCTGCTGTCTGTGTGCTGCAGAATGCCCGCAACGTGCTAGTGTCTACTACTGTAGCATCACCCGATGGGTACACAGCAAAGCTGGCAGACCTAGGTGAGACCTGAACCAACTGCTCAGTCTGTACAGCGCTTCAGTTCCTTTGCTGTCACTGGTCCATGCTGCCACGCAGAAAGTGTTGTAAGCGGATGTGCTGTAGACTACATGGAGTTAGGTCGCAGCTGGTGCCGGTTGGTTGCTTGTTGGTTACGTGTGGTTGCTGTTATTGCCAATAATCGACGGTGACCTGGCAGCTGCAGATAGAACATGTAGGATGCTGAGCCATCAAAGCTCAAGCCCTGACCTGTGGCTGCCCTGGCTTGAAACATGCCCGACTGTAGTCTCTGTACAGGGAGTCCAGCTTCACATAGCCCTACTGCTTGCCAATGGCCTGCAGGTCTTGCCCGTGTGATGCTGAAGCACCGCACTCACCGCACAACTGACACTGTTGGCACGATGAGCCACATGCCTCCTGAGCTGCTCAGATACGGCAAGCAGTCGCCTGCAGGAGACATATATGCATTCGGCATCATGATGTGGGAGCTGTACACGGGGGCACAGGCATTCAAGTGAGTTGTGAGCACTTTGTGGGCTCACCAGCCTACTTTGCAGGAGTCCTGTCTGTGCTTGTGGCTAGCTGTGGGCTGCCTATGCAGATGGTCCTGCACTGCACATTTGCTGGCTACATCGTCAAGCACATGGCGCATGTTGTGCTGGCTCAGGGATGTTTGGATTTGTCAAGAAGCAACATGGTTATGCAAACACCGCAGCAGGGGCCCCCAGCAGCAAGTTCAAGCGACCTGTGCTGTGCGAAGTAGTACTGCTTGCGTGTTTTCCTGCAGGGACCTGCATTACGGGCAGTTTTTTGAGGAGATAGTGTTGAATGTTGTGCGTCCTCCGCTCCCTGCGGGCATGCCAGCGGACTACCTGCTACTCATGGACCATTGTTGGGCAGCTGACCCAGCTGATAGACCAACAGTAGACAGGTATGAACAGTCGTTGTGATAGCAAGTGGTGCTCCTGGTGTGGTGCATTGTGCTGTTGCCCCATAACACAGATGTGATGGTGCATGCGGCATGTGGCGTTGATGGTCTTTGTTGTCCATGTGGCTGTGCGGCGGGCCAAGGCACGGGCGGCGGCAGGCTGATAGGGGTCAACACCTAGTCTGTTGACAGCGTCTGCAGGGTTGTTGTGGTCCTGACACGCTGGGTGATCATAGAAAGCTGCCGCCCATGCCTTAGTGATGCCAGCAGGGGGTCAGTCACATGTGCCTGGTATTTAGCAGGAGAGTCTTCTATATAGACTCTGCACATCACTTGCAGTTTGCGTTGATAGCTGTCGGTGCTGACAACCTGCTGGTGACTTTGACTCGTGCAGGTTAATGCAGTGCATAGAATTCATGATTCAGGAGCGTCAGAAGAGCGCAAACAGCAACAGGATTTCAACTGCAATCATGCCCACCATGCCGCCTGTGCATGGAGGACGGTCCACAGCCACCTCAACCTCTACAGTGGGCACAGGTTCATCGAGCTTTACGCCTACGGGAGCCAGCTTTGTAGACGTGGGGACTACAGAGCTACAGCAGTCGAGGCACATAGGGACCCTGTCTGAAACTCTGTCTGATACAGAGCAGCCTGCTGGCCACTAACTTCCAGGTTGGGGCTGCATTGGGCTGTATTATAAGACCGGATAAGTGTATGCGTACCAGGCGAAGTATGTGAAGGCTATCGAGGTGTCTCTTTAGCAGTCTACCTCCTGTCTTGGCACTCTTGTGCTGCCTCTTGGGCTGACAAGGACAAGGAGCTAAAGCAGGCAGGGGACTTGGACAGGTCCAAGGGGACCACGAGGGTCCAGGTCCATGTCAATAAGCAACTACATATACTCAACAGCATCGAGCAAGGTCATCTGCATAGGAGAGCCAATGCGTTTGGTCTGTGATTGCAGTAAGCCACTGCAAACACTTGTTCTGTTTGCAGTAGATCGATGTTGATTGTTTGTGATTGCAGCAGAACCAGCTGTGGGACTGGCTGCAATGGATCCTTGCACCACGAACCCATGAATGAACCTTGCAGCACGATTCCTAGGCACGTGCGAAGTGATGTACTTATCTACAATCTGTGGCAGCTTGGTATGCAGCCTGGTGCAGAACTTTTGCGTGATGATGCCAAGGGTTGCTGTGCACCGGCATCACTTGTAGCTGGATGCTGAACAATTGCTGTCGCCTTGACAAGTGCCGAGGCAGTAGCGGATGCAGACTAGAGCGTGGGTACAAGTTATGTTGGTGATTGCTGTTGATGATTTTGATTTGTCTTTTGGGTGTTGGACTGCTCAAAGTGTTCAGAATGTGCTTGGTCGTGCAACAGACAATCATACCTGTGCCTGTGATGTTTGCAGGCAGTTCATTTGGAATCAGGGACATGTGCATGTGTAGTTGGTGTTAGTGTTCATGTATGTGTTGCTGCAACAGCTGTGTGAAGTGGCCTTCAGACTGTAGCATTTTCATCTGGTCTTATCCTTTGTTGATTGCAATCGGTTTCCTATTGGGTGTGGAGAGTACCATTCTAGATGGTGAGGTATCCACTGTAACTTCTCTCTCTCTCGTATGTGTTCTTGCCACGGTGAAGTTGCGATGTTACAACAGTGCTTAGTATGGTTGTGCAACTGTGTTATTCTACTCAGCCTTGTTGCACGTGTATTGTCTGGCAGCTGCTGCCCTTGTTGTGTTTGCGCCAAAGTAGCTACACATGCGTTTGTCAGTTTTACCTCCGTTAGGGGGTTAATTCCTGTATTACAGGTTCAGCATAATATGCCGTATGATTGTGGTTGTTTCCCAACCAACAGCCTGTATCTGCATGATCTCTGGGTGTACTTCTACCCCAGTGTCAGTTGCTTGTCGGACTTTGCAAGCTTTCAGAGCTGATGGCCCTGCCATGCTTTAATACGTGTATAGCTGTTGATAGACAACAGAAAAAAGAGCTTGCGCAAGTGTGTCCATGCACATTTTGGCACATGCTAGGTTGGCACATACTACTATCAGTGTTGTTCACTGCCCAACAATTGTTGGCTGAGCTGTCCTGCTTGTAGCCGAAAGCAACGTCCAGTATGGTTGTAGGCGGCTGAAGTGTACTCACCAAACTATGAAGAGGCAATGAATGGCATGCCATGTATTCTTGTGCAGGGGCGGTACCTCTTCTGGCGGTGTGATTGCACCTCCATAGTATCTTGCATGTCTAAAGCTATTATGACTGTTCCTAACGCTATCATGACTGTAGGCAATGGTACACACTTAAGTAGTGTGCATTCTATGCAGCCAGTGGCTGCATTGGCATGGGCATTTAGGTCTATGCAGTACCTTTGAATGTGAGTATCATGCTCAAAGTTGCTGGGTGATGTTAGTTGCTTCAGTCCTGTTAGTTGACATGTGATGGGCACATAGCCCCTTGTACACTGCATGACTGCACTTACGCAAGCTGCACAGGTAGAGATTCTCATTATGCATGTGGCTCATGCGTGCTCAAAAAGCTGTACGGATGGTATAGTGATTGATTCAAGTCGGCTGGTCAGGAAAACCGTGAGGCTCCTTCCTTTGTTATGCCTTCTGTACCACTGATAAAGACATTGAAAAGCAGGCAGGGATTTACTCCACACGTGACATGGAGCAAGCACTGATAGTGTATGAGCAAGATATGGGTTGAATTTTCCCAAGTGCTACAGGGTGTGGATGTGCAAGGTGTGATTTTTGCAAATTTTTGCCAGAAATTTGCAAAAATCACACCTTGCACATCCACACCCTGCAGCACCTAGTTGGGTGCTATGGCTTCAGGACCTTGATGTTTGTCACCTGTACACTGCTGTGTGGTTATCTGTACGGTCATTATGTAGTCTTATGTCTGAGGAGTCGTGAACCCTCCATCTGGATGCTGGTCCATCGTTGCAGTACATCCGCAGCTCAGGCCTATCATCACGCCATGCCAGATCTCTATGCCATCCTGGGTCATGCAAGCCCAACTCGCTCGTTACACTTTTTTGAAGCCACCATAATTGGGGTACATGAAACCACAGGCAGGTTTGGCTGATTGCAGCATTAGTTGTGACTGTGGTCAGCCTGAAGTGCGTTGTGAGTGGTATCTGTTCATTGTTTTGTGCAATGCGCATAGCAATATGGTGGTTAGCCTTCCTGTGTTGTGCATGTTATCTGGATGGAGTGCGGAGATGGAGCGTTGTTGTGCAGCAAGGTTGGTGAGGTTGGCTGCCTACACACCGCAGAGTATGTTGCTGCATGGGCTTGTACGACACATTTTGAGGCTTAGGGTGTTAGAGCTAGCGCGCATGTCGTTTTTGCACTTGCATTTGGCTGCCAGGCAGTTACAAACAGCTGGATCACATAGTACACCAGGCAGAAAGACCAGCAGCAGGCAGGAACGTTGTCTGTAATCATGTTATGCTGTGTCTGTAGTGTGCACTATACCTTGCCATGCATGCAAATTCTTCTAGGCGGTGTGCTGCTTCCGCATGAGTTATGCTGCACTTGCGACGTTAGCAACTGTTCACTCGCACCTTGTGTTGCTTGTGACCGATGGCCATGATGTTGGGGCTGCTGGTAGCACCTGGGATATATGGTCACACTGTCATAGTATGATAAAAGGTCTCAACATGTGTCTCGCCAGCGCATCTATCCTGTTTGCATTGGCTCAGTCACAGTCAAATGTGCTGTCACAGAATGTTGTGACAGGCTAAGTGCAGTGCAACTGTCTGGATCAATCGCGAGCGATGTTCTTGTGCACAACATATGGGTTGACGTCTTGCATGTGTGAGCGCGCCACACTGTCGAAATCATGACAGCATATGTAGTGCACATTTCAGCTGCGCCTGTTGTGCAGTCCTTTTGCCGTTGAACACTCTGGAGGTGCTCCAGTTGCAGCCAATCTTGCCAATGCAGGATGCATCTTTGCCAGTTAGGAAAGGGCTTGTTGTCAGGCATTGACAATCAAATCCAGTTCCATGGTGAGGTGTGCTGTGCAATGTCACCGGCCTGACTGCAGTGCTCACCTCTGCCTGCAGACTGCAGTGCCTCCCACAACAGTGACACTTCGGAGGTTTGCGGAAGTAGCCTAGCCAGGCTAGGCGCGGTCGATCAGACGATACATTGTCCTGCACGGAGCGTTGCTTGTGAAAAGTGCAAGTACAGAGGCGGGCCAGGCTCTGCGTACGCGTGTTGTTGGCCAAGGTGGTTGTGCTCGCTGGAGGGCAAACCTGAACAGGAATTTGTCAGTAAATACACATAATGAAGTGCTATGCTCTGGAAAGCAGTGTTTGCGACTGATGACACAGAATCCTTGGAGGCAACTTGGCCAAACGTCAGCAAGCACGCCAAAGCACGCGGCCGGGCACGCAGCCGGGCACGCAGCATTGAATCGGCTCGGTATGCCTGAGAGCGCTGAGTGGGATGCTATGCTAGACTTGCGAGACCCCAACGCAGCGCTTGCGTTGGCAGCTAGCTGTTCCGAGATGTCTCACCATTGATGAGCAAACATGCAGACCCGTGATAGGACATTGATTGTGATATTGTCTCTCTGCGTGTCTCTTGTGGCCATAACCGCGGCCAAGACTGTATATGTGAGCCCAGGGGCTGCTACGCCTGGTACAATCACGTTTGGTGAAGCTGTCGTTGATCCGGAGGTTACAGAGATAGTTTTGACATCAAAATATACTTTAGAACATGATCTTGATGCGTATAGTACGGCTCCTTATCAGCTGACCAGGTGCGGGAACCCTGGCTCTGTTTCAGCAACCTGCAGCAGTAGTGGCCAGTGCAATCGAACGAACGCCCATGCCGACATCAAGTCGTGCGTGTACGAGGATCCTGAGGGATTCCAACTGCATCTCTTAAAATCTATAGCATCGCAAGCTGTCGAGGTCTTCCGAGGAGTTGCATTTGCTTGCTGCAGCAATGGCATGGCAGTACAGTTGCATCACAGACCGAAACCGCCTTGCTCTCGTCGAAACCGGCTTGCACTGGTAGCACCCAGCAGCGGATAATATGTGCAGAACTCTGCCTCTGAGATGCTTATGCAAGCAGTGCATTGCCCATCTGTACTGCTTGCTGTTGTGCAGGAATGTGACGGTCACTGGTCTTCATGGCACAGACGATGTCCTGGATTTGCAGTTCATATATAGAAAGATACAGTTGTGTGACACCTGCATATGGACTTGGCACAACGTTACAGTAGCAAACGAGCGGCGAGGTGGCTCTCCGGCATGGGTAAGCAGTAGCCGGCATACCAGCTGGACAGCAGCAGATGTTGTTGCAGTACAGCAGCAGACCCACTGACAAAGCCCGACGCTCAGCAGTATTGCAGCTTGCTCAGCAGAAGCACAAGTGGCGACTCCTGCAGCTGTGCCACTTTTGTTGCTCACTTGCTCTGCTCATTTGAGAGTCCACAACAGTTCACATTGCAGCTGCTGATGAGGTTACGCTTGTTTATGCTTGTTGCACATGGCAGGACCTCATCGTGGGCCCAGACATCGGGCCTGCGTTCCCTGTAGATGGGCGAGCCTTCGTCTTTTCCAACAACATAATCAGGTGTGTGCCGTCTTCAGCCTCCAGCAGTCGCAGTTGTTACAGAGGGAGGCTTGTACACAAGCCCTACAACCTACCAGCTGCAGTCGTGTTGCAGGAAGTAGACCAGTAGTTGCTGAGCCACACAGTTGCTGTAGACAAGTTGCTAGGGCTGAGCATGCCTGCAGAAGCATCATGGGACCATGCGATCCTGGGTGTTTTGATCCCACCCAGCAGTAATAAGGTTGCTGAGTTTTGTCCCTGGTGTTTCACACATGGGTCTGCTATCTGTTTACAGGTGGAGATGGTCTTGCCCACAGTCAAAGTACAGCAAAGACATCATGTGGACAATTCAGCGCCCATCTGTGCTTCCCAAGCCTGTTGGACGACAGGAGCCCTCTATCGGGGCAGTCACATGGCAGGTGAGACAGCAGCTGGCTGCATATTGCAGGCAGCGGTGGTTGCTTGTGTCTGTGCTACTGATCAAAGCAGATTTCCAGTCCTTTACAGAGCTATTAGCAAGCACCTATGGCTCTGCAAGCGTCTGATTGATGACTTGATGTGGTTCCGCACAAGGCAAAGTGTCGTTGGCCTGCACCTGTCTCCGGGAGGTCCAGACCTCCTTCAATTCTGCAACTTGCGCTGGCTTGCTGTTGCAGGGCAGGTTGTATGATGATGCTTTGCTGATGTACAACTATGGCTCTATCATACCTCGCTCGGTGAGTACCGGAGCTCAAGTTAATCACCTGGTGCCAACTGTGTGACCTGTATGTCTTGGTGTTGAGGTCCTGCACATGAAGACAGACAGCCACCCTGCACCTAGTCTAAACCGCAGGCTCCTCCTGAGTATCATTGTGCTGACAGACAAACATGTATCAGCGGGCTTATCAGCGGGCTTGTCGGCTGTTGCACGGGGTGCATTAGTAGTTGGGCTGCTGTTCTGGTGCATCACATGCATGCTGTGTGTGCTGATTGCGTTTCAGGTTCAGGAAGGTCGTGGAGCGACTGGTGGGTACGGTGTGGTGAGTGCTGGTAGCTGCAGATGCTAGAGCCTGCAGTTTATTTCCTCTGCTGGTCGCAGTGCTACTGCATCGGATGTGACAGCGTGTTTCAACTTAGCCATTTGATAGTATGCTTCACCAGCACGGCAGACATAAGCAGACTTGTTAATCAACACAACATGTCATGGTGTGCTTTGCAGCAGCATCAGGAGTCAGTTGAGGTCATCCAAGTCTGCAAACCCATGATCTGGCTGCTGTCTGTCATGTGCAGTGGGACCGCAATGTCACTCACCTGTGTATGTACCCGATTGGACCAGAGTGCCTAGAAGTCAAGTCAGCAGAGGCATGCATCAATGAGCGCATTGACAAGGTGGGTCGTGACGGCCTACAAGCACATGGGTGGTTGTGACAGGTCATGCTGCGAGGGTGCTGCTGGTGTCTCTGTCCTGCACCAATCTTTACAGCCAAACTGGCAACCAAACTGGCTACACACTTTGCTGTGCTCTGTAGCAGCGCCCATGGCGGTGCTGTCCAGCTGGACAGTGAGTAAGCCCTGTGAGTATCAGTTATCTGCTCCAGAGGTAGCTCAGCAGGGGTTGGCTACATGGGTCTGTGTGCGGCTGCTATCGTGTCCTGCAGGTTTTGGCTGACCTAGCTGCAGCCAAGGCAGCACCCTCTGGCAAGCTTTCACCTGGCCGCCTTGCTGCAACTGTTGTCCTTCCAACCCTCGGAATTGCAGCTGTAGCGGCAGCTCTAGGCGTGACCTGGCGGCGGCGCAGGCGGCACCGACAGCGGCGGCAGTATGATGGCAAGCAGCTGCTGCAGTTGCCGTATACTGGTGATGATTCTGGCAACAATGTGTTGAGATGGCTAGATGCTGAGAACGGCCAAGGCAGTGGTCATGACTCGTAAGTGGGCTTGTTGAACTTACAAACATCACATCAATGTGCACAATGACTGCAGCGATGGCAGCATATTAGCGCAGGCAAATTGACAGCTCTCAACACACCAGTACGGCTTGTCTCAGCACAATTGTATCCAGTTTGCATAACAAGAGTAAGCTAGTATTGTGTACTGGCAACCTGCAGCAAAATGTGCATGCAGCTGCTGCAAACAGTGATCGCCAGTGCTGGCCCATGTTCAAAACTGCCTTGCAAGTCCCAGCACCTGAGAGCTGGCTAGCAACGGTTAGCAGACAAATCTCTTTCTCTTCCTTTGTCCTCCTCTCTCTCCATTGAATGTGTCTACACTTGCAAGCTACTTCGTCCGGCCTACTTGTTCTGCTGTCTGCATGCAGTGTCCATATTGACTACCAAGGCCCGTTGGCAGTCAAGCGTGGCTGGGAGCTCACAAGCAGTCACACTAACCCATCTGTCGGAGACATAGAAGATGGCAGGGTTGTGTTTGGTAGGTGCAGAGTCTCATCTGTTGCACAGCAGTCAGTAATTGCCATTCGTCTAGAAGCAGCTGCCACAAGCTAGGGGTGGCATGCTCGCACGACTTATTGGGGCTAGCTAGGGCATCAGCTAGCATAATATGTGCTAGCCGTTTGCTTATCGGCTGGCAATCAGTGATGCTTCACTGCCCAAGGTTCATAGCACGCCCATTAGTCAGCACTTGTATGCCCTCTGGAAACACAGCACTTGGGCCTTTGAAGGGGCCTGCGGGCCTGCTTTTTACCAGCCAGCCACCATCACTGCCAAGCAATAACGCAACTAAACCACAATGCTTGGTGCTTCGCGGATGACAGCTCAAACTCATGCATGCTGTGTATTTGTGTTTTGCGTGCAGGTGAGCTGCTCGGAGCTGGCAGTTTTGGCCGTGTGTACGAAGGCAGTTGGGGCAGCAGGACAGTCGCTATCAAGGTATCAACAGGCAGGGTCAGACACCAGCTGTTATGGTTGGGAGTGCTTGATGCAGCAGGCCATCATAGATGAGCACATGGTTCAAACAAACACGTTCCCCAGGTTTACTCGCTGTGCCAAGAATGTCCACAGCTGTGTGCAGTGAGCTCGGCAGGGGCCCCCACAGCTGGTCAATGTCTTGTAACCACATCATCAACTGTCAGCCTCGTGGCAGACCACTGCTTGCTGCAGTGCTTGCAGCAATGCTTCCTGAACAACTCCTGAGGTCTTCCTGTGCTTTCCTGCGGCTCTGCTTGACAGGTCATCGAGTATGACATGAGCAGCATGGCTGAAGTCCAAAACGAAGTCCAGCTAATTCTGTCCTTCAACCACCCAAACATCGTGCAAGCCTACCACTGCGTAACATACACATGCACAGGAGCAACAGGCAGTGGGGCTAAAGGCAGCGGACAAGGCAGCGGACACAGTGGCCGGCAGAAAGTGATCGCTGCTGCAGCTGCAGCTGCAGCTGCAGCTGTGGCAGTTGGCCAGAAGGATGGCAGCAGCGAAGGCAGCACTGCAGTGCTGCTGCATATGCAGAATGGGACAGGTGCTGCAGTGCCACAGACTGCTAAGCAACCTTGGATAAAGTCCCCCAGCCGGTTCCTGCAGAAGCTCCCTAGCAGCAGTAACAACAGTAGTGGTTCTGCATCGGGGGTTCAGCTGGACCAAGCATCGGCAGCCAGCAGTGACTCACAGCGTCAGCAGTCCCAGCCGCTGCAGCAGCCTGAACATGTGGATCCTGTTAAAATGAACCCAGCTAAGCATCGAAACCTCGTAACTGTGCTTACAGCACTGCTGAAGCCTCCTGGTGGCAGTACTGCTGATGCAGCTACTGCTGTACATGCACAGGGAGGCACAGTAGAACTGAATAACAGCTTGGGTTTGGGGCAAATTGAACAGCGGCAGAGTGGTGATGCAGGTGTGCAGGAACTTCGCGACCAGCAGAATTGGAAGAGTGTTCATGAGCAGGGCACTGCACAAAGTGCAACTGCACGAACCCCGACACAAACTGATAGAGACCAGGAGTGTTGGACTATCTGTGAGCGGAAGACCGAGGGGAGCGGGAGGCAGTTTGAACCTGGAGTGATTGTGGGACCAAGCAGAGTTGAGACATGGTGAGCTGGTTGATGTGCTGCGCCCTAGGGGCTGAGTCACAGCTAATGCCAGTCTCCTGAGAACGGGTAGCTCCAGGACGGGCCTAGAACAGGTCTATACCCTCCCATTGTACTGCCATATAGCAGCTACTAGGGCTGTTAATGCACAAGTCGCTACACATGACACATGGCGGCCAAGCACATCACTTGGTATCAACCTTCGTCCTTCCCAACGGTTTACTCAAACTGCTTGTTTGTGCCTGCAGGCTGGTTCAGGAGTTCTGTGACCGAGGAGCCTTAGGCAGTGTCGCCACAGAGTTGTGTGAGGAGCGCCGGTCTGAAAACATGTTGAAGCTGGTGATGCTGCTGTTGGATGTAGCAAATGGCTTGAAGGTGCTGCATGCCAGGAACACAGTTCATGGGGACTTGGTGAGCTCAGCATTGCAACAGCTCATTGCCAACTTTTGCTGCAGGGCATTCATCCGTATGGCTTGTGATGATATGGACACAGCAGCAAACTGGCACTTGCAGTTATGTCGTCAATCAGCCAGCACAACTCCTGACAGGTCGAAGACAATCTCCGAGCTGTTGACAGCATCAGCAGTACTTCAGTACAGGAGTTGGTGCAGGATATGGTCAACACAAAGACGGCGAGCATTCTGGCCATTCCATCTTGCCCTGTTGACATTTGTGCTCTTCTCCTTATATCTGCTTGTGTTGCAGAATGCCCGCAACGTGCTGGTAGCTACCAACCCATCAGCATCCAATGGGTATACAGCAAAGCTAGCTGACTTAGGTAAGCAGAACTAGTGTCCAGAGAGGCATCTGCAACAGAGCATGTTCAGGCTTTCCCTCCTCGAGACAGTGCTGGTCTATTCAGCACAGTGCTAATCTGCTTGTCGCCTGATTTGAAGCTGCAATGAGCGCGTAGTCTGCCTGCAGATCAAGACTGGAAGCTCCCAGCTCCCAATAGACAAGTAACATCACACAACGTTCT
>NSMO01004019.1:629-25937 GCA_002588565.1 Coelastrella sp. UTEX B 3026 | reverse complement strand
TTGCAACAGGCCTATGTATCGCCTGCTCCCGGTAAATGATTTTTGTCGAATATTCCTTTGGCAGAAAGCTCTGCGACGGTGCCAGGCACGTGAAGCAACAGGTGAGTGCAAGCTGCCACTTACATGTCACTCCCTTGCAAGTAAAGGAAACCAGATCTAATGCACAAATGGGCGGCGTAACCAGGCCAGATTGTGCACGCATCCTGGCTAGTAGCATTGTTGGATGATCTATTACAAGTGGCGCGTCAACACATCTGCCAGCGTTAGCTCAGCTATAGGGCCTATAGACCTGACAGCTCCTCAACCAGTCCTGATAATTCAGGCTGGCAAAGCGAGGCCAGCCCCGTGATACAAACAGCAATTTGTGTTGCTATGAGCATTTGCAGGCAGCAAATTCAAGGATAGCACACAAAACTGTACATAAACAAACAGCAGCACCAACCTTGGCCAGTAGCAATGTCGGCTGATGTGTTACAAGTGACAACACATCCGCCAGTGTGACCTCCAGCAGTCCTGACAGTTCCTCCAGGCCTGACAGCAGTCCTGACGCTGCCAGGCTGGCTATAGACGGGTACTTGGCGATCAAGTCAAGCAGGGCGGGCCGAGCCAGACCTGATGTGGCCGACAACTCGGAGACACTGCAAACAGAAAAGAAAAGAAAAGGTATGTAGGAGTGGATGAAAGGGGCATGCCTGCCGGTAGTTTTGCGGTGCTGGCAGTTACGCGGCCGTCAGGGCTAGTAGGGCGGGGCAAGGCAGACATTTTGATGTGGCAGAGAGCTACGGAAAAATACTGCAAGCAGGTTACAGATACAACTGGATACCGGATGCAGGCTAAATCCATGTAGGACAGTCAGCTGGCCACCTCATGATGACAATACCTCCAAGCCTGAGGGCGGTCCTGATGATGCCAGGCTGGTGATGACAGTACTCAACTAGCAAGGTCTAGCATGTTGGGGTGGCGGGCAGGGGGGAAAGAATGCACTCTATGCTCAAGATTACAGTCTTTTTCTGCCGCACTAACAACCAGTTACGCAGTCAGCAGACAGTATGCCAATTAAGTGGGAGGCATGGTATGAAGTCTGTCAGGGGCAGCTGGTTTGTCATGATCATGAAGTTGCTGTATTACAACCATTTCTGCTGCTGCTGCCGCTGCTGCTGCTGCTCACTTGAGTTGCAGCCAGCCTGTCTCACATGCCAACAGCACAGGCATGCGCTCGACCAGTGCCACCGCTTCCTCCTTGGACAGCCCCAGAGCAGTGGTGATGGCGGGTACGTTGCTGCGGACGTCACCACGGGTGACAACCCACAACATGGACTGGCGGCCAAGCATCTCCGCAGCCTAAAATGAAGAAATACAATCACAGCAGCCAAGCAACTTGACTCAGCAGCCCTCTGGCAGGCTGTTACTGTGGGAGTCGTGGGCTAACAGCAATCAATCACTGTTGAAAAAACAAACAAACTAATACATTAAGTGGCGGTCGAGCATCTCAGCAGCCTGCGATCCAGACATACACATACAACAGCCCCGGGGGGAGTATGGGCTGACAAAACAGCTCTGACGAGTTGTCACTGAAGTTGAGGGCTAACAGCAATCACCGCGGGAGACAACCCACAACATGGACTGACGCCCAAGCATCTCGGCAGCCTGCAACGCAGCAATACATAGCACAGACTGAAAGGGGCGACAGAGCAGCTCTGATGAATGTTACTGTGGAAGATGCGGGCTAACAGCAGTCAGCAGCCACCAACAGAAGACAAACCACAACATAGGTTCCTGGCCAAAGCTTCAGCAGCCTGGAGTGCAGGCGACATCCAACAGCCACACGAGCCATACGAGCACCTGCGACTCCTGCGACTCCTGTTTGCAGGCTGGCTGATACAGAGATGATGGCATGCAGAGTTTGCACCAGACAGAGTAAGCAGCGCCCTTACTTCAGGTAGAAACAATTCACTGATGGTCTGCCAGCAATAGGCCGCACATATGCACAGGCTTGATACAACATTGGACCGGCATGAGAGCATAAGCCATGTGTCCCGGGTCACCGCACCTGTGCTGTGGTCACTCCAACTGCATCTGAGACGGCCTCCACTCTATCTCGCACCACCCCGGGCATGTTGATTGATGCCAGCGTGGGTTGGCTCATGAGCAGCGCTGCTGCTGCTGCTGCATTGATGCCCAATGCATTGGCAATGCCAGACAGCTTGGCTGCTGCTGCTTCTGGGGAGCGGTTCCAAAGCAAAGGAACCTACGAGCAGTATTGCACGGGGTTAGCAGTACTGTTCAGGCGGTGCAGGAAGGATGCGGCACTGCAATTAATGCTTCTGCCGCCGCCGCCGCCGCCGCTGCTGCTGCTGCTGCTGCTGGGGAAGCAACAGTGCTGCAGCAGATGTACCAGTCAGGCAGACGGCCTAGCATGACAGCAACACCGGCTGCTGCTTTTGCTGATGAAGTTGCCGAAAGCTCAATGCAATGGCCACTTTGTTATGGCAAACCAGACATGTTGTCACAACACACTGGTATACTTGCACAGTGTAAAAGATCCAGACAATGCCGCTGTGGCTGCTGCCAGGGCTGCTGCTAGTGCTTCTCCAAGCTAAGACTGCCGTAAAGATTTGGCATGTTGGTTTTGGCAGTACTACTGCTGCATTTAGGGCTGTAATCTTATTGTATTATGCTCTGAGGGAGCCCAACACTACAACCAGCACTTTTCTGACTACTGCTGCTGCTGCTGCTGATATGGCAAGGCCTACCCTGCCAATGACACCCACTACCTACATACCTTGCCGATAAGCTTTGCCGTAGTAACAAAATCAGTCCCAAGTGCTTTGCTAAGCGTTTCTAATCTCGCCCTAACTTCCTGAGGCGGCATTTCTAACGTGCCTGGGACTCTCATCGCTAAAGCGCCCTGAACTTCGTCTGGAAGTTCCGGAAGCGCGTCTATGAGGTTGCGAAGTTGCTGCTCGGCGGTGTTGAGTGCTTCGTCCGTGTTTGGAGTCCATAAGTCGCTAGCAGAGCAGATGTGGCGGGACCTGTGACGCTGCTGTGGGGCTGCAGCGCTGAGCTGCGTTGCTGCGAGCGCGTGTGAGGTGCAAGGGCTGGCAGGACTGGCGTTCGTGGCTGCTTTGAGAGCCAAGCTGGCCAACTGAGGGACCAGCGGGGCCTGCAAGTGTATCAAAGGCAGACAGCAGCAGATGGTAACAGTTTGAAGATGGCAAAAAGGCCAGCAGCCCACATGGGCGCATGCGTGCTGCACTACAAATAAATAAATGTGTATGTACCTGCGCCGGTGCACGAGAGGCAGCCTGTTTAGTCCCAGCTTGGCTGCTGCTGTACCTCAGGAGCATGGTGCGGGTGACTCGGAAGTGTGCAGCGTGTTTACTAGAGTAATTTTGAACGGTAAACTAACGGAAGGGACAGGACTGCGATCAAAGGCCCAGGTACAACAGTACTGCGAGAGCACGTCTGCCTCACAACACTCACGGACGTGTGTGCCGCTCAATCAGGCACAAAAAAACTCAGCACTGCACAGCATGCACTGCGACCTCATAGACCCGCACGCAACATACAGCGAGCTCTTGCAGAAAATGATGTTATGGCGGTCTCGTCGTGTGACCTGCTGATCCCAGCCTTTCAACACATCATGCTAGCAACAAAAGCTGCCTACATTGTGCTGCTTGCTTTTGCAGACGCAAGCCCTGCTATTCATTGTTTGGCTACCGGTATATCCTCACTTTGGACTTGGTTGCTTCTGCCCAAGCAAGCAGCACAGGGCTTGCAGGCATGAAAGAAACAATGAGCTCGCTCCCAACTGCAAACGATGAAGCTGTCAAAGAATTCTTTGAGATCGTGAGCGCGACATGCCATGATGAGTTCAAGGAGCAAGTTATCCCGGCCCTCAGGCGCCGATGGGAGACACCGCCATCTAAGATGGTTAACGCAGCGTTAGATAAGCGTTTCAGCGACGATGAGGTGTGTTCGCTGCTGCCCACGCACTCTCCCGCCAAAGCCACCGTCGGCAGCAAAACACTCTGTGATGTTGTTAGCAGCTGTCTACCAATCCATGGGGGTCCTCAATATCACATTCAATACCCTTTACTACCTGCTGGGGGTGCTTCCAACGTACGCGCTGGCCTCTAGCGCCACAGGTGCACAGATGCTTCTGCAGTAGGGCTTATTTGGCTGTCTTTCATCAACACCTCGCATCAAGATATGCGATTCACTGAATCATCGAGAGCTGTCGCCTCTACGAACTATCGCACTTTATTGCGTTGCCGTAGGTCCGACGTCTGCTGTATACGCCAACAGCAGCAGACATGGTGCTGTATGCAGACCTGCTAGCTGGTGACCCCCAGAATCCGAATGATTTATCCAACAACGCAGCAAACAGAGCTCAAGTTTTGGCGATGACGCATCTGTATCTGGTACATGGGCGTGTTTGGGGCTGCCTTCGGCCTTTCATAGAAGCGGGCGGTCTCAGGTGGGTTTACCGCACAAGCTACATATTGCTACTTGCACTGACAGAGTTCGCATGTATACAAGCTACCCACCAGCCATAGCTCCATGGACATCGACCCTGCGCCCCACTTCAGAGTTCGTGATCCGATTCACAGTGATTGAGTGTATGTCTGTTATAGCCTTCCTGTAGGCGCTTGGTGGACAATCTGCAGCAGCCCAACCCGCTGTTTGGCAGTCAGGGGCTCTAGAGCTGCTGCGATTGGCAAAAAAATTGCAACTGACTGCATCTGCTCATAATGCTGCTTGTTCCGCATGCTGCTGCAAACCAAATTGTCAAACTTTCGACTTGGCATATCATGTATTTGATGTGCTTTATATCTTCTTATATCACATTTGCTTTTCGTATCTGATATGGAGATCTTGTTGTAGGCGCTTGGTGGATGTTCTACAGCATCCCAACAAGCTGTTAGGTAGCCACAATTTACAGCTGCTGCTGCTGCTGCTTGTATTGGCATGATGCTGCAGTCCCCTCCTTCTCCTCTTCTTTCCCTATATCTCAGATTTTCAACAAATTGAAGTTTCATAGTCAGTATGGGAGATTTGATCCTATATGCTGTTTACTTTGCTGCAGGCGCTTGGTGGATATTCTACAGCATCCCAACAAACTGCTGGGTAGTCAGGCTTTGGAGCTGCTGCTGCTGGCAACACACCCTGATATGTATGACTGGAACAAACCACCAGGGTTTGAGCAGCACCAGGACAGCAGCAGCAGCAGCAGCAGTAGTGACAGTTCAGCAGAACAACCAGCAATGGCACAGCTGATTATCAACCACAGCAGCAGCAGCAGTCCAGGATCCCAGCAGCATGACAGCAGCAGCAGCAGCGCTACAGAACAGACGACTGATCTGCAATCAGATAGCAGCAGCAGCAGCAGCACAATAATGCAGCAGCAGCATCCATCACAGGGTCCTGATGGTCGACTCTGGCAGCAGCTGGCAGCCCTGCACAGCAGTCCTCTGCTGGCCAACCTGTTGCAACTGAGTCCTGATGTTTGGCCTGGCTCAGGGTCACTGGCAATACAGTTGATGGTGTTCTACTTGACATGGCTCAGAACATGGTGGTCAAAGGTGGGGTTTTAGGTTTGGCACCATAGAATGTCTGTTATTTGCTGTTATGTTATTCTGTTAGTGCCCTGGTCATAATTGACTCCAAAAAGCATGCATATCGGGAGTGACTGTGGCAGCAGCAGCAGCGGCAGCCGGCAGCACTTCACAGCAGTTTAGTGCTGGCTGGTCCACCACATCTGAGCCTGTGTTTTGCCTGGGTGGGGATGGCTGGCAAACAGTTCAGAACATAGACCCTATACACAAATTGTGTGAATGCAAGTGTGGCTGTCAACCGTGCTGCTGCTGCTGCTATCGGTAGCCCTGGGGATGGTACATCGCAGCTGTCCCAAATGATGCCTGGTCTCGAAAGCATTGTTTGGACGTAGCTCAGCTTAGGCCTAAACCCTACACTGAATGTGAACTAGCAACTCAATGATAAGAAGACTTTGCATAATAAGCTGCTGCTGCTGCTGCTGCTGTTGTCTGCGGTCCAGGAAGGTACCCTACAACTATCACAACAAGTATTGGACAGGTTGATATCTTGGTCTAAACACCCTGCAGCTTCTGCACAGATCACGAAGTAGCAGCTTGATCGCTTCTAGATCAAGGCCAATGCTGCTGCTGCTGCTGCCGCCGCTGCTGTTTTTCCAGGATGATACCTCACAACTGGCACAGCAAGTGCTTAACAGTTGTAATTCCTGGTCTACACGGGCTGCAACTTCTGAGACAGAACGTGAGCTAGCGACTTGATCCCAAGATGATTACGGCAAATGCTGCTGCTGCTGCTGTTGTTTTACTTCCAGGATGGTACCCTACAGCTGTCACAACAAGTACTGGACAGTTTGAAAGCCTGGTCTACACGTGCCACAGCTTCTGATACAGAACGCGAGCTAGCAACTCAGCTGCTAGAAGACTTTGGCAAAGCCGGGCCAGCACCTGCTGCTGCAGGTGGCAGCAGCAGCAGCAAGGGCGGGGGTGCAGTTGCATTTGAACCAACAGAGGAGCTGGCAATCACAGCTGACCGGACACAGGTATGTGCGGGACTAGAGATGGTTTGGGGGCTTTGAGGCTGAGTGGCTGAAATCATCAGGCACTGTTGCATTCACAATTCAAGTCTGGGCATCACAGAAATGCTTTGTGCAACAATCACAATAGCAAGTGTTTAAAGGTTGTAAGATCTGCTACTGCTATGGCGGCTGCTGCTGCCGCTGTTCTTTTGCGGGTCAACTTTGGTTCTACAGAGTCTCCTGGCAGTGAAGCTGTGTGGCTGAACTCATCAAGCACTGATGCATTCACAATCCAAGCCTGGCCGTCACGGCTTTGGCAGTAATTGCTTTGTGTGATGATGTCAGGAGAGCAAGTCTGAAAATGTAAGGACTGCTGCTGCTGCTGCTGCAGGTCAACTCCTCTGCTGGCGGTGGGGCTGAGAGGCTAGCAGCGTTCAGCAATGATGCATTGATTTTCAAGGACTGAGCACCACGGCTGTGGCAATCAACGCTTGTTTCAATATTGCCAGGTCAAAACAGTTGAAAGAAAGACAACTCGATCTGTTCTGCTGCTGTTGCTGCTGCCTCTGCTGCTATCTTCTTGCAGGCCAATTCATCTCCTGGCAGTGAGGCTGAAGGGTTCAAGTCGGCACGCAATGATGAATTTTATCATTGATAGTCAAGGACTGGACATCACGGCTGTGGCAAACAATGCTGGGTTCATTGTTGTCAGGAACCAGGATCTGACATTACAATGTGTGCTCTGCTGCTGCTGCTGCTGCTGCTGCTGCTTTTTCTCTTCAGGTCAATTCATCTCCTGGCAGTGAGGCTGAAAGGTTGAAGTCAGCAGGCAATGATGCTTTCAGAATGAAAGACTGGGCAACTGCCATCAGACAGTACAGGTGCGTTCTGGCTTGGGCTGAGGGGGTGGTGCCCCATCTGATCACAGACTGCTGCTGCTGCTGCTGCTGCTGTTGTCGCTCGTGGATGAAGCACCCCACATGTGTACCACAGGGCCTCTCGGCATTCTACTTTGCACCACTTACTGCTGCTGTGGTTGTGTGGAGCACACAAATGGAACTCACATACACAGGCTATTAATATTCTGACGTGAAGTGTGTTGGCGTGTGTGTCGAATGCTGGTCTAGACATTCCCAATGTGTAAATCTGGTGCAGTGCTGCCCTGGATGTTCCTGTACCAACATCAGCACTATTACATAAAGTTCCCCGCAGAGCCACCCACCACACACCACCTGCATGCTTCCTGGAGATTGATAAGCAATGCTCATTACCTGAATATGTATGTGTCTGAGCTTGTGTGCACTGAGACAATCATGCTGTTAAAATGTATTCATCCTGCTGTGTTACATGTTATTTGTTGAGTAGACAGCTGGTGCTGCTGGTGCTGCTGCAGTGCTGCCCTAGACGGTCCTGTACCAACATCAGCTAGATGAAGCCCCCCGCAGAGCCATCCATCACACATATCCTGATGTGTTAATATGCAAGTAAAGCGTAGATCTGCTGCTGCTGCTGCTGCTGCTGCAGTGCTGCCCTAGATGTTCCCGTACCAACATCAGCTAGATGAAGCCCCCCGCAGAGCCATCCATCACACACCACCTGCATGCTTCCTGGAGAATAATGTGCAATGCGCATTACCTGATTGTACACTGACACAATAGTGCTGTAAGACAATGTGTTATCCTGATGTGTTATAATGCAAGTAAAGCGTAGATAGCTGCTGCTGCTGCTGCTGCAGTGCTGCCCTAGATGTGTACCAACATCAGCGCTGTTTCATGAAGCCCCCTGCAGAGCCATCTACTAATGCTTATAGCAACCATTTGCTACTGGGTTGTGTACACCAGGCGTCCTTGGTTAATCAAGTGCTGCTGTATGTGCCTCCTCATGTAGATCTGCTGCTGCTGTTGCTGCAGTGCTGCCCTAGATGTTCCTGTACCAACATCAGCGCTGTTACATGAAGCCCCCCGCAGAGCCACCTACCACACTAACAGAGCAGCAGCCTACCTAGGAAGAGCCTGGGAGCTACAAGCTGCTGCTGCTGCTGCTGCTGCCAGCAGCAGTGGCAGCAGTGGGGCTGCTGCTGGCAGCAGCAGCAGCAGTTGGGTTGAGGTTGGCGGTGTCTTAGATGGTATTGAATTGGATGGGAGTGAAGCAAGTGTCCAACAGCAGTTAAATGCAGCAATAATGGATTGCAGAGCAGCATTGGATCTTGAGCCGACTCATGTCAAAGCAAACTACAGGTAAGACCACCTGGCACCATCGAAACGGGATTTCGAATCCAGGCGTGCTTCATGTTGCGTGATCTGCTACTGCGTCAGTTTTGGTGCAAGCTTTGTTTCTGTGGTGGTGGGGAAGGGGAGGGGGGTGTGGGAGGGGGGGGGGGTGTTAAAGTTGCTGGGGGCCATCGGAGAGAAATGTTTGAGGACTTTGGTGGCATTGAGTTGAATGGGAGTAAGCCGAGTGTGCATTAGGGTGACAGCCGAGGCAATGTTCAGTCACACATGTGCAACAAACAGTTATAAAAGCCCATGCTTGATTGCGCTACTGCATTGGTCGAGCTTGTTATCCGGATAAGATGCTTTGATTAGCATCCACGAGTGCCGTGTATATGTGCTGATCGCAGGCTCGCTTCTGCTCTAAGAGCCAGAGGTGACCTGGCAGCAGCAGCACTGGCAGCAGCAGCAGCGCAGCAGCATGCCACGTCAGCATCTAACAAGGCAGCTGCAGCAAAGCTTGCAGCAGCGATCAAGCAGCAGCAGCAGCATGAGAAAAACAAGCCTATAATTGTAGCGGCTCCAAAGCAGGATGCAAACAAAAGTGATAGCAGCGCTGCTGCTGCTATCGCAAAGGAGGCGGCAGCAGCGGCAGCAGCAGCAGATCCAGTAGGTCAGCTGCTACAGAACTTCACAGCAGCTCTTACTGCTGCTGCAAAACCAGCAAATGTGATACTTACAGCAAACAGTAATGGCACGCACTCTGACAAAGAAAACATCATTGATGATTTGCAGCTTCCTGGCACAGGCCCAAAGCAGAAAGCTAACAAGCAGCACCAGCAGCAACTGTCACGAGGCGCTAAGGAAAGTGTGTCAGCGGGTAAAGTTCTTATCCAGGTGTTAGCAGCGACTGACCAGTCGGATTCTGAAGATGATCAGGCTCAATTGCAGCAGCAGCAGCAGCAGCAGCAGCATGTCGACCTTGATCAGCTAGTAGAGGTTCTGGACTGAGGTCTGGCGCATTGACCCATACGAGGGCTTTTGTGCGTCAATAGTTTGTCCTAGCTTGTCTGTAGACAGAGTAACTGTGCTTTGACTGCAGCGAGTCAAACTGCAGGAACCGTGGGCTTGGGCGCGCTCACGGCCTGCGCCAGGCCTGTTAAGTGAGGCGCAGCCCGTGCAACTTCACTTGAATTTCCCTTCAACAGCGTATGTGATCAGCCAGCTGCTAGACTAGCACGACGGTATTGAGGGGCCCCCGCCCGGTCCGCTTATATAAAGGATCGCAGCAACCGTGAGTCAACAAACGAAGGCGCACGAGGAGAGGCGTACACATACAAAGCCGGTGTCCTTCAGGGAGTGGGGTCAAGAGTAAGCAGATAAGCTGCAGGGCAACTGGCGGATACGTGGGTTTCGCGTGGCCGTGCGTGGCGTTACTTGACTTCGCATCTCAACAGGCGCGGTCTGGCTCTTCTCGTGTGCCAAGCCCTGCTGCTGACGCTCCATGTAGCTGCTGGCATTCATGCAGCGCCTGATTTGGTAGCCGCAGTCAGTCGTTCCCGGTGCCAATGACAGTTTCTTGCCCGCAAATTTTCCTGCATGGCGCCATCGGGCGGGCTCGCGGCGGCATAGCAGCAACTGTGCAACGTACAGGCATGAAAGGCCTACAGATCAATAGCATGGCGTTGAGGCGCTTGTACCTGCTCTCAGACGTGGCGTCAATGTGTGGGGCGGGCGAGGCCAAGGTTATTGACCCCAAACAGTTCAGGTAAGCGCTTCCAGCGCGCCTATGGTATCATATAAGCATTTTGACTGCAGATTCGGGTGTATAGAGGCAGACTCTCTGCAAGAAGGCTGTCCGAGGTTGACTCAACCAGTCGGGCCTAGTCACGACGCCACCTCACCTGACGTGCACACTTTTAAGAATACAAGTTGCCGTTACCATACGTATAGTATTCATTATAGGACTCAACATCCAGCATTCAGCAACCGGGACCTGCTTCTTGGGATCTCCCCTGCCTTCCGGAGCAAACGTCAATCATGGCGATGGCCTGCTGCGCTACCTTCCAAGCTGGCTCATTGAGGCTCGCAAGCCCCAAGACAGTCGGAGTTTGTCAACCGAAGTTCAACAGACCCCGCGCATCTGTGTGTGTGCGCGCACAAAGGTACATACGCAAGTTTCCGTGTACACTGCTGTAGCTACACAGCTTTAGCACAGAGCTCCATTGCTTTTGAGACCAATGACATCCGTCATCAGCAGAAAATAGAATTATGTTTGCTATCAGTTAGGTTTGAAGCAAATGCACGTACTGTTGCATGACAGCAGCACTCCTTCTGCAAGTCAGCAGCATAACAGCGTAATGGGTTGATGCGTTGCAGCTTGTGCTTGCTTCACTCGACGCTCAGCTACACCCTAAATAGCTGCCATTGGATGTTTGATTCCACTCAATTCATTGCTGCTGGCTTGTGCGTGTGCCTCAATGTGCCAATGCACGCCGTTCAAACTTGCCTTCGCTGATTATGCCAGGTGTAGCTTACTCCATTGGCAACCAGAACTCTGCTGTGTTTCCCTGCTGCTAGTCATACCCTGGTTTGTGCCTTACTGTGGCACCGCCAGTGATGTTGCAAGCTGCCAAGGAGGCGCTGGCCTGCAAGTTCACGCCTTGCACCTTTTGATGTTCACCATCAGTCGGCGAATCGTGTCAACCTGCAAGTCATACACACAAGCACCTTGCAATCGTGTGCCATGGATCATGTCCAAATTTTCTGAGTGCCTTGAGTGTTCATTCTGCTGCCCTGCAGTGATGGGGCGAGTTCCAAAGGAGCTGGGCTGCAGATTCACTGCCGCACTGAATCTTCAGCCCAGCTCCTTTGGAACTCGCACTGCAATAGTGCACCTAATAATTCTTTTGACTCATTTCAACCTGGGAGTCGTGCATACAAGCACCTTCAAGGTGCCAGTTGCAGTTATGCCGTTGGTCACATCCAAATATTCTGAATGCTTCAGTGACCATTTCTGCTGCCCTGCAGTGATGGGGCGAGTTCCAAGGAGCTTGCCAGCGAGTTCACGGGGTCAGCTCTGTTCCAGATCATTGGTGCTGCTGCTCCGGCTGCTGTGGCAGCACCAGCAAACGGACTGGGACTCATGGCGATGAGTGAGTATGCTTCTGGGTTAGCTTTGTTCCTGTGTTCCTGGAACACTGTCATGTCTGTCATAGGCCGTTAGGGTATGCCTGATATGAACAATTATGGGCCAAATCACAGACCACACAGAGCCTCAACAGCTCCAGCGCGACTCGGATAGGGGCACCAGTCTGTGGATTGTCATCGATGTCACCATGGTTGGGTTTCCTGTTTGAACAATAGTGGTCATGCACATACACTTCGCCTTGTCAACAGCATCTGCCAGCATAACATTCCATGCAGCAATGGCCCATTGAATGGCGATGCAAATTCTATGGAAACATCTGGCCAGATATTGTGAGCCATGCCACACATTCTTTTGCTATAAGCCTCAGGCTTACATGCATTGGCAATGTAAGAGCAAGTTTGCTGGCAAGCAGGGTCATACTACCATACACCATTAACTGCCTCAACCACCGCGTCTCCAATATTGTGATTAATGATGTCCTACTTTGATATCCTGCTTGCACACACATTTTTAATCATATATTTATTGATCAACAGGGCCACTGACCTTGTCAAAATGGCCGACTGTGTGTGCGTCTGCAGTTTTTGCATTTGGCGGGACCTCTGGTGCCCACCTGAACCCAGCTGTGAGCCTCATGATGGCTCTGAGGGGGAAAATGAGTGCAGCTAAAGCCCTGGCATACATGGCAGTACAGGTGCGGGGTTCTAAACGCTCCGGGATGATTGAACCCTGTCACGAAGCAACTCATGAAGCTCCTGTGTCTCTTAGACCATAACTCTGCAAGAACGACTTACAATACACATGACTGTGTGCTGCCTATGTTATGCTTCCTGTTGTGTTGATCGCAGTTTGAAATTCGGTACATTCTGATTTGCAGTCAGCATGCTAGGCAGGGTTGCCCTAACGTTTGGGTTTCAGTGGGGCAGGTTGTGCTGTTGTGCTTTTGAGACACGGCATGCATACCAGCTGCAGAGCCTGGCTGCGTAGCAAGTGCCGACCTTGTTGACTGTTGGTACGGCGAGGCAGGGAGTAGTGCCGTTGCTTATTCTCAGATGCTTCTTCGGGTAGCTGGCTGTGTGGTTGGTGCAATTGCTGAACAGTGCTGAATCGACAACAGCAGCAGCAGCAGTGCTGGTGACTACTGGCAACCTAAGAAATGCTGGTCTCAATGTCTCGCATGCGGTCTTGCTGCTGCTGCTGGTGACAGGTTGCTGGCTGTGTGCTGGGTGCAATCAGTCATGCTACCCGACAGGATCAGCAGCACCAGGCCACCTTGTTCTATTCCGGATTCTGTCTGTTGCTGCTGCTGCTGCCGTTCACAGGCTGCTGGGTGTGTGCTGGGTGCAATCGTGTGTGCCAAGCTGACAGGCTCAGCCAAACCCAGCCGGGTTTCATCTGCATAGCTCAATCTTGGTTGTGCCACTTATACCATTCTCGACTGTGTTCACACTACAATACAGTTTGTGTCTTGAAGGTTAGGTGTCGCGGATATGTAGTGTGTGTAAGGGATGAAGGTGGTGTAGTGTGTGTAAGAAATGAAGGTGGTGTGGCGTGTGTAAGGGTTGAAGGTGGTGTAGTGTGTGTAAGGGATGAAGGTGGTGTGGTGTGTGTAAGGGATGAAGGTGGTGTAGTGTGTGTAAGGGATGAAGGTGGTGTAGTGGCTGTAAGTGTGTAAGGTGTTGAAGTGTTGTCTTCTGTGTAACTCTACAGTTAACTTGTTACAAGCTTGAAATTTGAATCCATGATGCAGTATGCTTTCACCATAGTGCATTCTCAAAATTGATAGTACGGATATCCCTGCATTCTGGAATTGAAGATGCACGCTGTGTCGTTCGTGGTATAAGTAGCTCACACAACTGTCGATTGCAGTCTCGGGTGCGCTCTATATATGTGCACTCTCTCTCGGTTTGACTCCCTCGCTACGCTCGGGAGCCAAACCTCTAGAGAGTACACATATATCTCGCTATTGCACCCTCTACTGCAAACGACAGTGGTGTAAGCTCCACATATGGCATACGTGACCGCTCTGTCAATGTGAAAACTTGCTGCTGCTGCTGCTGTTCGTAGGTTGCTGGGTGTGTTCTGGGCGCAATCATCTGCGCTAAGCTGACAGGCTCACCAGCACCCGGCCTCGTGTCACCTGCAAAGCTCGGCCTTGATTGTGGCATGTGTATCCGCATGAGCCATGTTTACGTCCTGTTTCATGCCTGTTCGTTCTGTTGCTGCTGCTGCTGCTGCTGCTGTTGGCAGGTTGCTGGTTGTGTGCTGGGCGCAATCATCTGTGCTAAGCTGACAGGCTCATCAGCACCCGGCCTCGTGTCACCTGCTGTGGGTCATGGACTGGTGTTTGGCTGGGAAGCCCTGATGACAGCAGCATTGGGCATCACAATCTGTGGTGCTGCTGGTGCTGCTGCTCCCATTGGCATTGCTGCTGCTGTCATGGCAGCAGTGTTGGCGGGTGAGGTGCTCATGCTGCTGCAGCTGCTTCTGTTTGCACCTGTTCAGTTTTGCTAGCAGCCCGATTGGCATTGGATCCTAATAAGCCTGAGTTTCATTCCAAATGAGGCCTTAATCATAGGTCGTGGGGTTGATTGGTTGTAATAGCCATGGGTGGCAGTAGCCTTGGGTTACTCTGTGCTGCTGCTGCTGCTGCTGCTGCGACGACTGCTTCTGTAGAGCTGCTGCCATTGTTCCAGCTGTACTAGCAGCTGAAGATATAACCTGCTTTACTTGCGGACTGACAATCTCCACAGTAACTGTATTCAGTGCATACATCCTTTTCTGATGTTGACTACAAGAAATGAAGTTCCAATAGTGATATCTTCCGAATCTGAAGATTGTATCACTGCAGCTTGCATTCGGACAGCAACGGGTTACAGTGGCCGAGTGACATCCTTCTCTCTGCTGTACTGCGCTGCAGCTGGCCCGTACACCGGTTGCTGCATCAACCCAGCTCGTGCGCTGGGCCCCGCACTGGCATTCGGCACTAACTGGAACACAGTGTTGGTGTACGTGGGGGCACAACTGGTCGGAGGAGCTATCGCTGCTGTCGTGGCAAAGCTGGTGTATGGCGAATAGAACACAAGTTGTAGCGAGCAGGCAGATCGGGTGATCGACATTTTGAATGTTTCAAGACCAGAAAGAGCGCATGATAGATGTGGTGGGTCCTGCAACTGATGGTGAGAACGCGCAGTCCAATCTTTTGAATGCGCTCTTTCTGGTCAGAAAGAGCGCATCAACTTTTGAGTGCGCTTGCTGGTCAGAAGGCAGGTGAAACAGTGCAGGGTTGTGCGACTGGGGTTGTTTGTTGGAGAGTTGCAGTGTATGTGGGAGCACAGCTGGCTGGAGGCGCTATCGCTGCTGTGGTGGCAAAGCTGGTGTACGGCAAATAACAAGTTGAAAACTTGGAATGTAACAAGCAGGTATACTGGGCGATCAAGATTGTGTGTATTTTAAACCAGATATAGCATATGGTGGATATGGCAGTGAAGGGATCACTGCTTTGGGTACTGTTGTTTCTGCCTCTGAAATGGGGTACGGGTCCTATGGCCATAGAGCTATGGCTGGTGGGTAGCTTTTATACGATTATGGTGGATTTGGGTGGGGCCGCAACTGGTACCCTGAGTATACGGCTTGGAAGTCGATTGTGCTTACTGGCTAGGAGGCAAATTGACGCAAGGGAGGGTTGTGCAACAGAAGTTGTTTATTGGAGAGTGGAGTGCTTGATTTATACGTCTGGCAAATCACTCCGGCAGGAAATTGATGCAGTTGCGGCCGTCTTTTTTGTAGTTTACACCGGCATGATGCTATTGTTTACGGCGCTTGAAGGCAACTGTGGACTGCAATACACACGGGGATCAACAGCAGACCATTCTTATCCAAATTGATGTCGTCTTCACAATGCTGCCTTCCATGATCACTCCCTAACATGATGATGCGTTGGCGGCAGGGCTCCATCCATATGTTATTGAGGCGGGCAGGCCGAATCCACTGTGTTGGTGGGCTGTTGAAGTTTGCTCTGCATTACAGGCTGGTTACTGAGTTGTGACATCAGTTGGTGGCGCACAGGCCGGTGCTTGTAGCAAGATGCACATAATCCTGAGGACTGCATGCTGTTTAGAGTGTAGGGTTTATGCAAGGTGTTTGTGTGTATGGCAGATATGCCAACTCGTGTTGACTTATAGATGTCATGACAATCATACGCACACAAGATCCAAAGCCTTGAGAGCTGCAAGTGAGCACATCCCTGATAACAGCACCAGTGCCAGTATTTTTTCAACAAGTGGTATACAAGTTAAATGCCGGGGTGATGCCTATCTCAGAGGTGTGGCACACCTTTCAGTTAGGACGTTTTGTCATCTTCTAGCCCTCTACTTTTTGTAATGCTTGGCTGGTTGGCTGCTTGCGGATCCGCTTGAGGGTGTGGGGTATACCACCATCAGTGACATGGATCTATCGTTATAACTAGGAAATTCGTGTTATCAGGTATCTTAGCCGTTCTTGACGGGAACTGTGGGTGCAGAATAGAAACCCTCTGGTGTGCCTGTGCTGGAGGCAGATCTTTGGCTCGTTGGCCCAACAGTGTTTGAGGGGCTGAACTGTTCAACAAAGTAACTCTGAATGAATACCTCCGCATAATTTTACTGATTGTTGCCGAGCGCAGTACACAGCTGTCACCGGCTGTTCTGTGCACACAGCAGTACATATGATTGTACCCGGCCTGTGCTGTTGCAGACGATCCTAACACTTCCAAAACACTGAATCATGTGGGGAGACCTTACAGCGGAGGTGACAATGGTCAGCTGTCCCTTACATCAAAGAAGCTTTCAGCGTGGCGAGCCAGGACTGCTGGAATCCACTACACAACTTCTAGTAGAAACTTCTGACACCGCTGAAAACGCTGTGTGTAGCAGTACAACCACAAGTCGTCAGCAAAGAGACCCCAGAGAAGCAGCAACCGCATGGCCGGCTATTGTACCACCCTTCGCAAGTTCAAAAATGATGTGCAGCACAGCCCCCAGACAATCCTGTTCCCCTGATGCACTGCAAGCCGCTTGCTACTGCCATCACATGTGTGCATCCCACGCCAAGTCAGCAATGGCACCGGCCACTAGGGCAGACACTCAACATGAAGACAGCAGCAAGGAGCTGCAATGCACCAGGATCCCAGCCTTTGCATGTATCCCAGTATGTATCCCCTCCGGGTGTCACCCAATGAGCACAGCCTGCTGCTGCCCTGAGGCCTCACAACCAACACTAACGCACAGCCTGTGTCAGGCTGACTGTTGGCAGTATAAGTAAATTTTTGACCTGTAAAACTAGTGTATGAGGTGAGCCATGCAGGCGGCCTCTATAAGCTTTTGCTGGTACAGACATTGTGCTGGATCTCATGGCATGTAAAAGTAACGGAGCCAATGCAACAAGATAGATGTATGTCTAGGTCTGCGTGGTGTGTCATGGCATGTGACACACCACGCAGACTTAGACATACAAGCCCACTCCAGCCACTGGCCCTTGAGATACACTACACACCTCTTGTAAAATATACGGAGCCAAACCTCTTGTGCAGTGGTACAGCCCTTTGTGTCTATCACTTAACTGCGATACATCAACAAAAACACCATTGTGATGGTTAACCAACACACCAACACTGAGCCATGTGATTCAGGTAAGGTATAGCACAGGTGCAGCGGGCACAGATACTGCTGCAACAAGAGAACAAAGGCTCATCAGGCAATGCTGTTGTACAACGCGTGTATAATGCGCAGTGCTGACATCTCAAAGACATATAGATGCTCATGTTGCAAGCACCCTGCAACAAAGGCACTGAACAGTATGAGGATTGTGCAATACATCTGAATGACCCCAGGTCACACACGAGTCACCCACAGGATGCAATACCATAAACCACCACAAATTCTGGTGACACTAAACACAGCCGTTCAACACACATCCAGCAACGAGGGACTCCACACAGAATATGGAATTGTCCTGATGTACACAGCGTGTACACGCTGTGACAATCAATCACCAACCACTGGCCGCTGTACCAACCATCGACATAAAGACATCTTTGACAGGCAATTGTGTCAGAGCCAGCTTACGATGGCAGCCAGCCACACTGCTCATACAATGCAGTGCTGTAAAGTACAAGACACGAATGAGGTGGCTCACAATCTGATGCCAATAATAAAACATCTTGCATCTTGAACTCATGATGGGTTTGTAACTTCACTCCACACTGTTGTGTCCCTGACGGATTAGTGGCGTCAACAATCACCACGGTGACGACGTGTTCCTGTACTTGACTGCAAACTGTATTGACCTGTTTCTGCACATGATGCTTGCTGAATTGAAGTGAAGACATAAGAATGTAACAATCACCAGATATCTGCCACACATCAACAAGGGAATGAGGGTTATACTCTGCACGACAGGACCCAACATTGCACACATGCCCTGCCAATAACAAACCAAATGTACAAACAGTCCCAAAATGACACGTCTCTACACGAGGCAAGTGCACGTGCAGAACAAATCTGCATGGGCAACATGAACACATGCATGTATATGGTACATCTGGCATGTAGAATGCCCTTTTGATTTCCCGGCTGCACACGTGCCGCAGCCACAAACGGAAGATGCTTTCACCATGACTACAAAAGGTACAGCGGCAGCCCAAGGTGTTGGTGCAGCAAGATTGCACCAGGTGCATGCATTCATCATCTTCAAAACGGCAAAGTGTATGCCTGTCATGCAAGAACACAGCAGAAACATAACACCGCCAACATGAGTACATTTGGTACATATAGCAGCACAAACAGTTTCATGCTGCTAGCCTGATGCAACGTCTTGCACCTTGGCAGCATTGCTACAAGTGCTGCACTGTGTTGTAAAACATCAGCAAAGCATAACATAAACAGAATCATGCAAACATTAATGTGTATGGTACAGATAGCAGCAGAACATGTTGATACTGCTGGCATGGCCTCATCCACAAAGGCAACAAACACAGTGGTTGTTACTGACACAATGCCTTGAGAGTAACAACGCAAAACAGCCTGTTGGATGGCGTCATAACTGGATCAATAGTACACAATGCCTGGCACTCATAAATGAGAGCATTGGCATGACAGCAATAGCAAAGATCTAACAGAGTAGAGATATGCAACAATAGGCATGCCATGAAAAGATTGCATGTCGAAAACCTCTCCAGTAGCACTTCACACCTCACTGGTCGCCGCTCGACCTATAAAACACAGTATGCAAGGCTGTCAAGGCTCATGAAGCGATAAATCACGCACGTTCATAACCAACAAGTGGACAACAAAGCAAGACATGTACCGCCATGCATGCACGAAGCATGATTGCATGCTCAACCACTCTCAGAGTACAGCTAGGCTTGCGGTCGCTGGGCAAGCAAGAAGCTTTCAGCAGCAGATGTGCTGCATCACACAGGAATGTCACAAATGTGAATCACCGCCAATGTGATATAGGTGATAAAACAACAACAGGGCCTCTGATGTAACCCTTTCTATAGTACAAACTGACAGATGGCCTGCCAGACAGCTGACGTGATTAGGCAGGTTTCAACCAACAAGGGACACCAAACAAACGATGTAGTTACAAATTGTACCAACAAAATCACTGCATTGTTTGTGCCTGTGGGTGCAGCCACACCAACTGAACACACATATGCTGTGTATGCTGTACACAAAGCCCGCTGTTGATGTAACTGATGATGCTTCACTATAACAGCTGACAGTACAATGACAACCCCTTCCCTGCCTTGGCTCACAGCCCCTGTATTGAAGCCCCTACATTTCGGCATTACCTTATGCCACTCTTGACATGGCTTCTGGAGTGCAGCTTGTGGTGCGTTAAGACCCAATGTGTAGCTAAGCATGCTGGGGTGGTTGAACCTGAGTTGTTTTGAAACCCCCATTCCCAAATCACCGCGATGCACCATTGTTGCTGATACTGCCCTGTGAACCTGGAGTACCTCATACCACTCTTGATATGACTTCTAGATTGCAGCCTGTGGTGCATTAGGACCCAGTGTGTAGCTAAGCACACTGGGGCGATTGGCCCTAAACTGTCCATTCCCCTCCCTCAAACAGCCGCCATGCTACCGTTGTTACTAATACTGCCCTGTGAAACTGCAAGTGCAGTCTTCCTTGGCCCACAGCCCCTGCCCTTACATATCAGGCCCTAAACCTCTCCTGGGCTTCACAGACTCAGGTAAAACCCCATACCCCATATCGATCCATTCCTGACGCAGCTTCCTAAATGCAATCTGTGGTGCATCAGGCCCCAAGCTGAACTCGGCTGCCAGCCGCTCTGGTGTAAGTTTCTCAACCATGACCTTGTCTTCACCCAGGATCTTGAACATGGCGTTGCGGGCATAGCCATCAAAGCCCTCCCAGCCGGCAAAGTTGCGAATCAGGCAAAACCTGTGGGTGTACAGGTATCGGCAGATGACGTTATGCAGGAGGCATGGCTGGCTGCAAAGGGGTAGCCAATGAGCACAGCGGCTACCAGGGCAAGCTGTGCTGTTACACGCCATTTGAGCGCCCTCAACACGCGCTGCCCGGCTGTGATACTGGCCCATCACCAAAGCCATACTCACCTTGCAACTGATGCCAGCGACACTGAGGTTGGTATGCTCTACCGCTGGTGGCCACAATAAAACGAAACATGCTCCGCCAACTCTTATCAGCATGCCAGAACCCACTCAGAAATCCATATAAGGCAGATAATCCCAGCCAGCTTCATACAGCAGCGCAGTCGTCCACATTTCAGTCACTTGCTCACCTGTTGACTGCTCTGTTCTCGCTGATTGGTACTGTATTGACGAATGTAATCATGCTGACACCGCTGCCTAGCTGGATGGTGATGGCACTGCTGCTTGGTAGCATGGCCTTGGCATGTACTGGCACTGACTCAACAGCAGTCCACTCCCAAAGCTTGTTGACTGGCTTGTTGTAGATGCTACAGGCACAACCATAAGGTGTGTGAACATGTGATTAGCTCAATACAAACAAGAGAGACACAAGCTGATGACAGCTGGATGTTGATTGGTTGCGACTAGCAGTACTCACCCTGCCAACACTCACAGCAGTGCTTTCAAGACTTACAGGCCAATGGCAGTTGATACAGGAAGATACATGCAACCAGGCTGACTCCCTAGCGCTTCTCAACGTATCCTGCTCCATTGCTGCTTACTGCTGCAGCCTGACACTCACTTGAAGTTTGCTTCTACGTGGAATGTGTCGCGCTTAGTCTCCATCTCCATGATGCGGGGTTTCTCACTATTGCCGAAGCTGTCATTGTGCTGCAGCAAAACACAGCACAACACATGGCTGAATTTAGTGGCAGACGGTGTGCGCATGTGCTGAGCAGCGCTGATGACAGCATGCAGGACCAACATACTGCAAGAAAGTAGCACTCAGGTGCATACACAGTAGCTTTGCGTGCTAAAGCAGCTATGACAACACGGGCTGCTGTAACCACAACTTGCCAGATCACAAATGCGTGCCATGCCAGTAGCTTTCTTAAATTCTGGCCAGCACCAATCCTTACAAACCAGCACGCAAGCAACACATGGATCAGCAGCTTCTATACATTGATCCACAAGACATAAACACAAAACTGCTGCAAGTGCAACTTACCAAGTAATGAATGTGTGCCATGTCAATAGCGTTCTCAAACACTGGCCAGTGCCCACACTCAAACTCTATCTCTCCGTACACAGGGTGCCAATTGGGGTCGTCCAGCTCTGGTGTGAAGGGGATGGGCGGGCGCTCGTCTGCTGGCAGCTGCTTGTCGCCCCAGAACAGCCAGATGAAGCCACCCTTCTCAACAACCTGTGCAGCAGACAAAGAAGACAGACAGTGAAGAGGGGTGGGGGGTGGGGGATGTTTGTATGCCAAGTGGCTTGCAGACCAGCAGTTATTGCAATCAGCATCAACTGCATATGTACAGCTGCCAATGCAGGTCTTCCAGCAGTAAGTCTACAAAGGCAGCGCTATGTTGTGGCCAGCAATACATGGGAGTAGGTCTACTGCTCCACCTACTAGCTGCATCCTGGAGCCCGAAGACTCTGGATATTCTAGAGCCCGAAGACTCCAGGAAGCAGATGGTACATGCGATACTATCGGGTGCTATACATCCAACCACAAAAGATAAGACAAATTTGCCAACTACAGAGCAAGCGCAACCCCAACACAAGTGCATCGCATCCAGGCATGACAGATACAGGCACGGCAGATAACCTTGTTCCCCCATCTCACCGGGTATGCTGACACAATAGGTCTCTGGGGCCACTTGCCATGTTCTGCTGATGGCACATCACGCAGGTGACCCTCACCATCAAATGCCCAGCCGTGATAGGGGCACACCTGAAACACAGCAACCCACACAATCTGCATCAGGCAAGCTGGTCCACACTCAGCCATGACTGGTGCACTGCAGTGGTCAGCACAAGCAGCAACAGCCATTCTGTAAGCAGCCGCACCAACATGCTTTTATCAACAGCACACACCAGCAGCCAATGGCTGTCTGCAGGCACAACACACAGACTAGTCTCTTCCATTGCGCCGCTAATGCAAGCAAATCGGCAATTCATTTTGGTTGCTGTCAGGACAACCGCAGCACCTACCACACATGTGTGTCCTTTGCCAGTAGCTGCAACATCAGTAGCCAGCCAGCCTTGACTCAGTGGTGCGCCCCTGTGTGGACAGGTGTCATCCAGGCACTTCACGCTGCCGTCTGCAGCCCTGAATAGAACTACTCTGCTGCCCAAGATGTCCACCCCCAGGGGCTTCTCATACGTCAGGTTCTCAGATAGAGCTGTAGACAGGGCACCAGAACCAAGCGCAGGCCAGATGGGTTAACATTGGCCAGTGAAGATGGTATCTCAGCAGGAAGAGCAAATGACATTGGCTGCTTGATGCCGGAATGAAATGCTTGGAGAATTGTGTGCAGGCTTACAGTTTGTCAACTACCTGATTGGGCTGTGTTCTAGTATAAGGAAACTGTCCTGTGAACACGGTTCATCAGAAAGAAGGGACAAGCCGGGGACTCTGCTGTAGCCCCACCTCCCCTCAACATGATGATTGTGACATCAATACCATTACAGCAGCAACAGTTCAAAATGACCCTGCAGCAGCAGCTACCACTCTCACCTGCTGCATACCAGAAGTTGCGCAGGTAGCTCTTACGCTCCACCAGCTCCAGCTCACGCTTGCTGATCCTGCTGCGTTGCTCAGGATCCCACTGACCAGGTTTCAGGGCTTTGCGTGCACGCCTCTCAGCTAGGGTTTTGTCCCCTGACAGCCCCTGGGGCTTGGGTAGGGTTTTGGGGAGCTCTGGAAGACCCAAAGGCACTGATCTGCCTGCTGCGGTTTGTGCTTCGATGTCTGCGATGACATCTTGCACGTCTACAAATGCTAGGGGCTGTGCAGGACTAGGGTTGCTGGATGCAGGAACAGCGACAGTAGCTGTAGCTGCTGTTGCTGTAGACGCCAGGGAGGGTTTGGTGCTGCTGCGGCCTGCTAGCTGCCTGATGGATCGTTTGATGTAGCCGAGCTTCATGGGCAGCATGCGCTTTGACAGCGTCATCATGCCACGCACATGCTGCATCTGCATTGCAGTGTTGGCAGCAGGTGATGCAGTGGGGACAAGAAAGGGTTCCGGTTTCTTGTGAACGGCGGGCCCTGCTAAAATGAATGCTGGTGCAAGCAAACTTGCCCAGGTGTGGTGGAATGCTGCACAGCGAGTCGAAGCCAAACATTGGAACGCCACGCACAGCATGAGCAGCCCGTCTGAAGGCATCAATCACTTGAAAGGTTGAGAAAGCAGTCTTATGCCACGAGCAGAGGGTCATGGGATGCGAACGCCGCCAAAAAACCACTGGCGCGAAAGTGCGCTGTACTTACTGCAGCTTCTTGGTCCTGATATTTGTTGAGAACGGACATTATTGCCATAACCTCAATGAACAGCAGTACTGCCCAGAATCCCTGCAACGACCACAAACAATCCTACGTCAGCAATGATGGCGCAAGCCCAGAGGCATGCTGCACAGGAAGACGTACTTACCACGGCAGCGACATGATCCCAGACAAACAGAGGCGTGACCTGCTCATGGAGCGCGTGGAACGCGTCTGCCGCAGTGTCGCTCTGCCCCATGAAGCCGAGGAACTTTGTGAACACATGTGCTGATTCCACAACGCATCCAGCGCCGACGCCTAATAGAAAGCTGCGGATCAGCGGATCAAGAAAAGGCGATTCCTCCTCTGCTGGGGATACAGCCTCCTGGCGCTTGATGACTGCTCTGCAGGGAGTGGTCGTCAACGGTCTTGCTACTGGTGCCCTCTGCGGAAATGCTGGCTTCAAAGCAACGCGTTGAAGTGTAAGATGCATCTTGCTAAGTCTTCCCTATGCTAGCTATGATTTGTCAAGGTTTGGCGGGCCTTCAGCACACAGGCCAAGTTTCCTGATGCAGTTATAGCTTCTTGTATACACAAAATCTCTACTGAAAGCGTACTTCACTAGCAGCTTGTTCATGCGTGGAAATTTATGAAGCCGGGGAGTGGAGCGACAGACGGTTCGGTCCCACAGGCGTTACACGCCAGCGGCACAGCAACATTAGTCCCATTGAAGCCAAGTGGCTTTAACTGCCTTGGACGATGTTGATGGGATGAATGCGGTATTTGTGCGTGCGGGCGTCGTGGTCTCATTCTGGCGCTTCGCCCGATGCAAGTCAAACGGAGTCAAACTGTCCGCCGTGTCTCCACAACGAGATGGCCGGCGGAAGCCCAGATTTAGCACGTGTGATTGCAATTTATGCCTTGCCGCTGATGCCGGCGCTCCCTGCCCAGCAGGCTAGCGTAAGGTTTTTGCAGTGGTCTGCAGTTGTGGAGTGGGAGGGACTCCATCCTATAACAGAGGTAACCCTTATGAGAGCAAATGGATCGCGCTGGGGCTGTCAATGATGCAGACAGAACATTTGGAGCTGTCGCTAATGTAGTAGTCCACTAGATACAGGCTGTATCTATGTTTCAACAAGTAGAGCTGAGAGGCAGCATAGCAAGTTGCTTGACACCGACAGGCCGGCTGAATTCTCCATGGCACAATCAGCCGCAGGTGGCGGCCACCTGTTTCATTGGCTCAGTCAATTTCAGTAGTAGCAGACACTGCGCCACAACTTGGCAATATCAGATACCTCAATCCTTTCCTACTTACACAGCAGCTGACGGCCGCCGAGGTGGCTCCGCCAACGACTGCTGCGACAGCAATCGCTTCAACTGCTGCACCTCACTATCCACTGCTCCATACGCATCTCTACTGCCCTCTGCCATTTCTTCTTCTGCAAC
>NSMO01004017.1:0-10966 GCA_002588565.1 Coelastrella sp. UTEX B 3026 | reverse complement strand
TTGGCTACGCTAGCTACAGCTGCTTTGAGACCTGCGAAGCCTTTCATATCCTCCATATCGCTGTCGTCTTCTGATCCAAAGCCGAGGTCATCATCACGCTTCCTGCGATGCAATCAGGGCCAGGCAAAAACATAGAATTTCACAGCTCACTCCTAGGGGAGGTGGCCCAGCGACCGCTTGCATTGCACCTGAACCTTTGCATTGACTCGGTAAAAGTGAATACAAAACACACTACAAAAACGGCGATTCAACGGACATTGCTGGCTGTGTTGTTTTTCGTGCAATAAAATGCATGCAGAACCACTGCGATAACGGAGGTAAAAGCTTGTTAGACAAGTCAAACAACACGTGTTGTGCCATGTTGTATGCTGCCCACGTAATCATCGTCACAGGTCACGACAACTGTCAGGGCGCAAGCAGCAAGAATAGTTACAGGGTTTTTATACTCTATTACTTGCTAGCATGCTGGCCTGCTTCATCACGAACTGTTGGCATTCATGACAGCAACAGCACTATGCGGTACAAATCATACGGTAGGTAAGAGCTAGCGCATGACTGTGTGTGTGCTCAGACAAAGTCTTCAGGGTGTTGTCATCCTAGCCCAGAGGCATTCAGGACGAGGAATGATTTATCATCATAGCACGCATTCCACAGAGCTGTCACAGCAGACTCTGAACTGATTCCAGGGCGATAACAGGATGCCTAAATCAGTGCATCTTCTCAACACTGGCCACATGCTGCCAGTGTTGTGCACATGAACCACCTACTGTACCAAAATGCCCATAAAGCAGCTGGTCTTACAGCACGGTCAGATGTCTCTCAGCATTCGTCTGGCATGCCATCAACATACCACCATAACGCCAACCATGTTGAGACTCACCTCTTTGGCTTCCTCTTCTTAGTCCATCCGAATTCATTTTCCTCCTCCTTGATAATCATCTTCCCGCCATCACCTTTCGGGAACTCAGCAGCAGCAACTCCTCCAGAAGCAAGACCACGAGCCCCAGCACCTGCTGCACTACGCACCAACTGCCTAGCAGTGCTAGCCTCGAGCAGATCCTGCGGATCCGCAGCTGCTGCATCACCCGCCAATCGGACGCCGCGCGCCGCGACGCCGCGAGCAGTGCTGTGACCGGCAACACTGCCTGCGCGTCCGCCGCGAGCGTTGAAGCGTGAGCTGCGGCCAGCTTCGGTAGCTGCATCACCGTCCATCTCGTCGCTGAAGATTGCTGTGTGACCCCACTCACTGGCGCGAGCTGTTCTGGCCATGCCGCTGCGAGCTGCGGAGCGCTGTGACCGGCCATCAAACTCTGCGCCATCAGCCTGCATAAGCACGTGGATCAACTAACGTGACGGTCAATCATATTTTTGCAGCCGAAGCAGATGTCAGCTATCCCGGTGCCTCTACATGCATGCTTGACCAGCCTACGCTACACACTCAACGTGCACTCTGCGCAATGAACCGCTGCACTTCGCGAACAAAATGACATCCGCCAGCATAAGCATCACAACCCACCTCACTGCCTGCCTCACTGCCAGCAGCCTTCTTGCGCTCCTTGCGTGAGTTCTGCTTGCGGATGTGCGCCAGCAGTTTGGCATCCCCAGGTGGACAAGCAGCTGCTACAGACTCGATGCCACAGCGGCGAACAAGACGCTCCATGATCACACGGATCTGCAATGCATATGACAACAAGCAACAGCTCGAACTGTGAATGATCTTGAGCTAGTAGCTTAGGTATGTTTGAGTCACTACCTAAAGCTGGTGCACGCACGCAGCCCACACACGCAGGTAGCAGCAATGCTCACGGCTTTGGCAGAGACCAAACAGTCAGCTGTACGGTACAGTGCATCTGGGGTGGATAGGCAGTCCACCTCATGTCATGGGCAGCATACTGCACAGCAGGAGCTAATAGACATAAGCAGGCTGCAGTTGCAGCTTTACCTTGAGTCTGAACTTGTTCTTGCTGTCATCTGCCCAGATCAACATGCCCTCGAGCATCTGGGGCAGCCACACCAGCAGCATATCTACAGGCATGCGCATGGCACAAACCTATGCACATGACAGCAGCAACAACCACAGCAGCAGAAGATTAGCAGCGGGGTGATTGGCAGCCCAGCACACAATGACAGCACTTTCAGTAGAGCTGTAGTGCACTGCTAGATTGGGAGCACCAGTTGTGCCGTGTTGGACACCGTATGCACGTGCACAGCAACCAAGCAACAGGCACAATTCAAGTATGCACCCACAAGTTGGGATAAAAATATCCCAGGATTGCTGCAATTGTCGGCTGTGTGATTGCAATATGCACTGTTATGCAAGAACACAATTGACATACTTATGGGAGGCGCCCAGAAGTTGTGAGATCACCTACATGCTGAAGGACAGCTGTTGACAGGAGCGACATCTTGCTAAGTTGATGTATACCACAAGTGGCTGCGTGACTGCTCCCATGACCCCACCTTGATGAAACCCAGAACAGCTTTGATCACTTCTCTGCTGTGGCTCCTAAACAGCAGCAGCACCGCCGGCAGCAGTCGCCCCACAACACCCTCCAGCTGACCAGCAAACTCAAACACAAGCCTCGCCAGTGCCAGCACTGCCGCAGACTGCATATGAGGACTTGACCCCACTAAACCGCCCATAACAGCATTGGTAAAGTCCAGCAAGCCGCCGGAAGCTGGACGGGTGTTATTTCGCTTGTTATGTTTGGATTTAACATCATCTCCGTAGCCCATGCCGTCATCATCGGAGTCGGAGACATTGGGGTTTATGCCGTTGAGGTTTAGGGGTCTAGCGTCATCAAGCTCGTGGGCAATGTCCACTATGAGCTGATAGGCAGCAGTGCGAGTCTTCTTGTTGACCTACAACCCAGCAGCATCTCAACTCTAGATCTTGCTCCAATCAGTTGACCAGAATGCACACACACGAGCTGGCCTGGCCGTTCAATGGATGGCACAGATTTGTGACATTGCTGATCGTGAGAAGGCCAGCAGGGCGCTCTAAAGCCAGCCTTGACTAAGCTATGACCTCTGGATTCAAACACTGTATCACTCAGCAGCACTATTGTGCGATGTCACTCTACAACTCCCAATTGCTTCAAGCAGCTCAAGCACCTGAACCCACCTCTTTGGTTGCCAACACCAGCTCTCCCACGAGCAATTGAGCAACCATGCTTTGTCGCTGTTCTGTTCGACCATCTGCTTTCGCCAGTGCAGCACCACCGGCGATCAGCTCGGCACCATTCGAGGCATCCACTAGGCCAGGAAGTGCTGGGCATGGGGTTGTGTCCAATAGCAAGATTAGCGGCCTCAGGCACCTGCGGAAGTGCAGTACAAAAGAGACGAATGGGGTGTGTTGAAGACCTGACCATGAAAGGGTCAACCTAGTATGCAGTTCTTGGCAGGCAATGGAGCTGCTGGTGATCTTGGACACCATGCATGTGTATACCGTGTGTACGTGCATGCAGACACAGAAGATTGATATCATTGCTGATTGTAACACCGTGCACACAGAGACCATCTATAACATATGATTGCTGATTGACCAACCGAGCACTAACCTTAGTCTGTATCTCTTAGCCGGTGACAGAGCAGCTGGACCTCCAAGCAGCAGCAACTCCAGCACGGCTGCCAGATGTGCCGACAGCCACTCTGGCCTTGAGGAGCACAGATAGCTCAGCACACGATATGAGCGCTTCTGTAGGAGTGAGCCAGCACCCAAAACATGCTGCCTACAAGCCTGTGATTGACAACAAAGAGAACAAAAGCACAGTTTAAGTGATTCCGCAGATACATGCAGATGCACAAGAGGTTGCATTCCCTTTCAAGCGAGTGGCAGAGTAGCAGTCACCAGCAGTGAAGACAGAAGTCCACAAATGTTTCTCGCTCACTTGCCCGCTTTTTGTACCATAATGCACCAGGTAACCACGAACATAATGACAATGTTTGGTGTTCACAGACTGACAGCTCGGCTGTGCAAAGCAGTCATCCAGCCAAGCACTTGCCCAGCCGACAATGATCACCTACCGCAAACAGAGGATCCAAAGCAGGGTCTGGCAAGCCTCCTGCAAGACACAGTGCCAGCTCCAGGAATGATGCTTGTCTTTCCTCAGGACTGCTGCCACCATCAAGGATGGGGTCTGCTGGTGGAACCTCAGCTGCTGCATCCTTAGCGATCTGCAAACAAAAAGCACAAGCCATGCATGAGGGTTGAATGACACACGGCCCTCAATAAACTTGCAATGCAAATCACTGCTCGCTGCAAAGGAGGATAAGTTCAATGCAGATCAAAGGCGTGTTCGGCACAAGAAACCAGCCGCGATGCCGGACCAACCGATGCTGAGCACTTCGTACCTTTGCATATTTAGTGAGTGCAATCCTGAACAGGTTAGCCAGCAGCTGGGGTTCTGACACAGATGCATAGGCTGCCAACGCTTCACCAACATGACCTCTGCTCTCAGGCTCGACCTGAACAGAAGACAGCAGGACAGCAACAGAAATTGACAGAGGATGGCAGGCTCAACCTCTGGTTGTATATGGATGCTGCTGAGTTCGCATAGGATGCAGTCATGATTCCTCTGTTAGCTGCATGTCATCAGTTGAAGACACTGCATGCCTGCTGCTGAGTACAGGCTAAACTGGGGTGTGCAGGGTCATCAAAAGCACGCTGCAGGCCCAGCTGGCCAGGCAGACAACACACTAATCCTGATCTGGCACACGTAGGTTTCGCACCTCTAAAAACACCTTGCACATTAGCCCCAGCCACTTGCTGCTGAAAATCCTCAAAGCCATCAACTGCTGCAATGCTACATCAGCAGTATACGCCTTGGGTGCACTGCTAGCAGCATCGGGCCCTTCATGCTCATTAGCCCCTGAACCCCGGCCTCTTCGGGCCCCAAACCCTGACCCTTGCTGACTGGATAACATAACGTTACTTTCGTCGTCATCATCGCTGTTATCACCGTCATCCTGGTTGTCATATTCGTCGTCCTGAACGTCATCTGCAGCTTCGCCCCGACCAGCATCAGGGACTGCCGCTGCAGCTCCAGATACTAACCCGAGGTCCCGGATAGCGGTTTTAGTCCTTTCTGATGCCGCTAAACCCCCAGATGCTGCCAAAAACGCTACTGCCCGGGACTGCTTACATAATCGGACCAAAACCGATGCTACAATGCCTCGTAAGTCTTCCCTAGTGTGAAAGACAGCTGCTAACTCGGGCGCGATGGTGGGATACATTGTCGCTGCATCGGTTGGCCAGCTAGCAAAGGCCTGCAGGCAACCCCAGAGCTGTAGCTCCAATGCATGACAAGCTGCAGCCTTCCCTTTCTGTCCAGCATTTGAAGCACGGGCTGTTAAAGTGGCCATCTGCTTGGCCAGCGGCAGCAGATGCTGAGCCCAGTAGGATGCCTGCGTGCCGGAGACGTGTTTGCGTAGGGCGGGGAGAAGCCAGGTTCTAGCCTCAGCAGAGCCTGTCAAACCCTCTACTAACTGCAGGGGCAGGACCTCTAGCACCTGCTGAGGCCCCAGACACCTGCACACAGTAGAGTGTAGAGTATGCACAGCAGGTTGGAACCAAAAACAGATACTAGCTCCAGCAGGTCATGCCATTGCTCACAGCACTACTCAGACTGTCAATTCAGACTGTCAAGCACTGAGTGCTGTGCCAGTAATGCAAAACGCCTGCGCCTGGCCAGCGCCAGGCTCCCATCTCAAACTATGACTGATTGGCTGGTTGCCAGGCAACGAACAATGTCAGATGCTTTTTTGCCTCCTCTACTGCATTCAGTAAAGAAAGTGTACATTGCCTCCTTACTAATGCAGTAGTGCACAGTGTTGCCCTTATCAACCCCCTTTGCAACGGTGTACTGACACATGCAACATTGTCCAGTCAATTGCATACGCAATAAGAACCAAAAAAGGCCACACAGACCAAACACACAGCCGCTCACCTAATAGCTGTGCCAGATGCAGATTTTGGCTGCGCTGGCCTAGCTACTGTTATCCCTGTGCCCTGCAATTGCTGCTGCTCCTTGCACATCAACCGCCATCGCCTCCTGTTCCTGCTGCTCTGCCTCATTAGATCGACCAGCACAAATCTGGCCCAAACCAATCAACATGAATGTGCTGTCAACAGAGCAGCCAAAGGCAAGTTATGCACACCATGAACACAGGGCAATAAGCTGTGAGGGAACAAGAATAGCAATACCCACCTTATCGCTGTGCCCAGTGCTGCTTCTGCTGCGCTGGCATAGCTACTGCTACCGCTTGGTCCGGCAACTGCTGTCCCTCCTTGCATATCAACTGCCATGGCCTCCTGTTCCCGCTGCTCAGCCTCATCAGATAGACCAGCACAGATCTGGCCTAAGCCTGATATGATTGGTGCTGCTAGTGCAGCGGCGCCACCAGCAGCGAGCGTTTCGCACAGTGTACCAGCAACTGCAAGCCAGGCGATAACAGCAGCAGCAGCAGTGTGCGATGGGGAGACCTGTGACGTACACTGACACGTCAAAGGCTTGGAACGGTAGTTGACATAAGCCCACATGCTAGGCATGCTATGGCTGTTGTTCCGGACTGCAACATGTCAGCACACCAATAAGTCAAGTATGTTCTCTCAGCTGGTGGTCTTGGGCCCTGCGCTTGGACATCCAAATACAACCTTACTGGAAGACTGCTTTCACTGCGATGGTCAGACAGCCCGGCAGCTGTGGCTACTAGGTCTTCATTGTGCACAGTTACGTTTTGAGTTCCCAATGCAGACTGCTTAAATCATCTCCCCCCCCCCCCGGGGCACCAGTCACTCAATGATGGAGCAAACGCTCCCCAGCCCACACACTCACCAGGCAATGCAAGGCCCCAAGCTTCTTGATACCTAGCTCCCAAACTGCTCGCCACAGCCGCCACCAAACTCTGCAGCGGCGGCAACCCCTGTTGCTGCTGCTGCTGCTGCTGCTGCTGCTGCATCGCCGACACCAACCGCGGCGTAAGACACTGCTTCAACAAGCTCTGTAGTGCTCCAGAAGCGCTGTATCTGACGCCGTCTTGCTCTGCAGCTAGGAGAGGTACTACCAAATGTACCACACGAGGCAGCAGTTTGCCAGCTGCTTCTGGCTGCAGCTCTGCTAGCCTGCAAAGACCTGATTCTAGCAGCCTGGTCATCGCTGAGAGCTGGTCCCCACCAGCCGATGAGCTGGCTGCTCCACCTGCTCCTGCAAACACAAGCATCACGTTTTAAGTCTGTGGCTTCGAGCCAAAACCTGTAGAATAAATCCATTGGTTGCCACTTGAATGGCCAACTGAGCACGGTAGCCACAATCTGCTGCTCAGTAGAGCAGCAGTAGGGTGTAGAACGTCAGAAGCTGGCAGTAAGTTGCAATGACCACCTCACAGCCCAATGCATACATGCTGCATGGATTCGATCAGCCTCATGAGTCACACCCATGCACGGAACGCACCATGAATTGGTGCCAGCAGCCACAACAGACCTCTCATGGGCCTCGGCAGCGACAGATAGGAAGATACAAAACAACCAGCTGCAGGTGCGCAAGCATCAACCTCCTTGGCCCAACGGAACCTGGTGTTCACTTGGTTGCTCTGTAAGCTCTGTAGGATCAAGGCACAGGGCTTAGGTCCATGCTGTACTTCAGGCGACAAGGGCTGTCGATATATTCAGGTTGGCAAGCAGCTCCAAATGGTAATGTTGTGATTGAGTCGAAGCCTATGTTGATTTGGACAGCCCCAACACATACAGGCACCCCTCTGTGGTATCAGAAGTATGCAGAAGGATACAACCACCCTACCAACCCACCTGACATGATCGATGCTGCCTCCCTGTCGATGAGCATCTGCAGCAGCTGCGAAAGCTGACCTGGCGTGACATGACTACTACGTGCCGCCGCCAGCTCAGCAAGCACTTCACTGGTGTGTCTGCTGAGCAGCGGCTGATGCAGCGCGTACAGTTTCATCAACGCATCGACCAGCTGTGGCAGGGAGGGACCTGTAGATAAGAGCCAACACCAACACAGATACAGGCAGGCTACATAAGCTGGCTTATGCTACATAAGCTGCAGGAACATGCGAGTCTGCTGTATAGATAAATAGTGGAGTCATGGAGGTCTGCGTCTATGTCGCAAACAGGCAGCCATTGCAGGCCAGTGATCTGCTGATACATCACCAGCTCACTCGCACTCGTTCAGGCCAATCAGCAACTGTCTCCAGACTGTGAGCTGCAAGAACGTCAGATTGTTTGTTGGTCATCTCATCCACTGCTGCGTCCGTATGGACACTGCCTGGCGTAAGCAAGACATTGCTGCTTGGCTCGCTTTACCCCCCCCCCCCACACACACACACACACACCCACACACCCCGCCCCCCATCCCCCACACTCGTTACGCCACCAGCACATTATGTTACCACGCACCTGCCATCAGAGGCGCACACACTTTCAGAGCTGCCAGCAAGTGCAGCACATCACTGACTGCTGCTGCAATCGCCGACTCCGCTGCCGCTCGCTGTTTGTTACTGGCTGCTGCTGCTGCACGAGCTGCTGCTGCTGGCCCTGGCAAAACGACTTTGCACACTGCAGTGCATGAATTGCAGTTGTACATAGTTTGATTGTTGATCAACAGATTTTGTAGTTCTAACGATGCCCAGTATTGTGATACTCATGCTGGACATAGATCACACGTTGCTGTTCTCACACTGTGTTATGAGAGAGAGAGAAGTTACAGTGGATCTCACCATCTAGAATGGTACTCTCCACACCCAATAGGAAACCAATTGCAACCAACACCAGTTGTACACCAGTTGCTGTTTCGTAGCTAGACAATGCAGCTAGTGCCAGGTCCAACGAATAAAAAACACTGCTCAACAGTTTACTATAGACTGCTGTACTGGCAAATTGCTGCTGGCACAAACCGCTTGCAGAAGAGTCGCTCATGCTCATCAGAAGAGGTTGCTGTACTTACTTGCTAGGATGGCATCGCTAGCAGATGCCAGAGTTGCCGGGCTGTGCTGCAGCGCTGCCAAAACATCAGTCACACTGCTCTGAGCCCTCTTGCGCACTTTAGGCCGAGCATCTGTTAGGAAGGACAGCAGAAGCTGGAATCCTGGTACTGCTGCATGCCAGGCTCCAGGCTCTACTGCTGCTAAGACCTGGCCCAAGCACAACAGCGCTGCTTTGCATGCCGGGGCCTGCAGGTAGACAGGACACGGTATGATGCAGGTGTGAGGGGTTTTCAGAGACCTGGTGACTGTGAGATGCTTTGATTCGGTAGAGAATGGGTAGCTAAGCGGCTGAGGAGTGATATGCTTGGCTATGCTTGTTTTTATGATAATTCAACAAGAATTATCATAAATAATGGCTCAAAGGGCTGAACTCCATTCTGGTCAATTGATTGGGCACGTGTCAACATCGGCTGCAAGCAAGCGGACTTGAAAGCGTAGTGTGTGATATATTCTACAACATAGGGCTGTAAACAAGAATGCGTGGCGTGTAATGCGTGGCTCAACAGCGAAAGAGTGGCATCACCTGCTGTTTGTGAAGCTCGACCACTCTGCCCAGGAGCTGCACACTGCTGACAAACTTGGACCGCAATACACCGTTGGGTACTCGTGTAAGTGTTACGCCCAGCACGGTACACATTGCCAGAGCCGTCTGCGGAATACAGACGTTGTCAGTCGCCAACTTCATCAGCTGCATGCACTCCAGCACATTGTCCTGCGCTTGGGATGGCAGTACTGCACTGCTAGGGCCTTACCACTGGTGATCCTTGAGCATCTGGTCGGTCAAGCGCTGACATGAGAGCAGCAAATATTGTGGTAGGCGATGCTGTCATGCTTTCTGCGCTAATAACCTCAAGCACCGCCTGCAGCACCGCCAGCACTTGCTGGGACTCTGGCTGTGCCGAGTGACCATGGCGGCTTTGTATCTCATTAACTATTCCTCCATCAGCACTGGTTTCCATTCTGAGAGACGCAAGGCCAGCTGCAAGGCCTTCTGTCATCCCGGCGCGGTCACTGGGTTACCAGCATAATACGTGACAGTCAGACATCCGAAAAATAGAGTTGCAGATGCCTGTCAGGATGGCTGGACCATCTTCCCATGTTGAACTCCTGCTCCCGGCTGTTATGACAAGCTGACAGTAACCACATCAGCGCGATGAGTCCTCGAGGCTGCATAAGCCTTGCTCGGAACGCTTCCCTGCCTTGTCTTGCACCTTGCTGGCCACTGATCACCGCGTCAAGTAGATGATACGGGATTACCAACGTTGACAGTCCAATACAAAAGATATACAGACAGGGAGGCAAACATCCCGCTCCGATACTTAGGCCACAGGCTTAAGGCAAAGCTGTGTGTCAGTCTATACAGCATATAGCTTAGAAGCTGCAAAAATGCAGCTCCACGCCAGCAACGTCCGGTCACCGAGACCGGATACAAAGCAGTGCCAGCATGCAAGACTCGCTCCTTCCACTCGGATAGCTACAAGGCAAGCAAGGCGTGCTCAACTGTCGATACAGGCGGTCTTGTCACCAGGCAAACCAGCTCAAGCCTCGGAAGCTGCCCCCTCGCGTGCAGGAACTGGTGAGCGCCTCGTGCACAGCTTGTTACGCCATTTTGCTGTTTTATACAGCGACAGGCCTGCTTGCAGGCAACATAGCAGACTTGTGCCAAAGGATTGGTTGCAACTTACCCTCCACGTCAGCTACAGGTGTCGATCCGCTTGTGTCAATGCTTACCAGCTCTTGTTATGTGTTGGAAAGCTTCGGTACTCAATCAGCAAGTGGTTACATCACCAGCTACCGTAGGCCGCAACAAGTGCACGGCCGTATCGGATGGACAGTCTGCACCCTGCAGCTGCTGTCCAAAACACCCTTGGACGTTACCGCGTAATGCCAATTGCCGTGTAGGTGGCCCTGATTACACTGCTCCTTCACGTAACTTGGCTTTGGAGCTTGTCCGTGTTACAGA
>NSMO01004011.1:1569-13926 GCA_002588565.1 Coelastrella sp. UTEX B 3026 | reverse complement strand
TACTTTGATAGCTTCAAGGACTGTTGTTCACGGTCTGTTGGCCGCAGCGCCAGGAGAAATGAGTAATCAGAACTCAGCGCTCATGAAGGCCTGATCGTGCAGAAATACGGTCTTATCCTAATGGAAAATGAATGCAGGGCATTGCAGAGAGAGCATGCTTTTCAACACCGAGCCCGCGGGACCTTGACTGGTGGTTGCAGTGCAACCGTTGCACTCTTCGCCGCGTGATCGCTGCGACTGAGCATGAAACAGACTTTATTAAGCTGCTAGTTTCCCCCTCCGCTGGGCTTGCAATTCAAATCTTGCTATCAATGCCGCCTTGGAAAGAGAGGGCAGTCGACACAGCCCCTGGGTCCACTGCAGCAGGGGTGGGTATCACCTTTCATGCTTCGGCGGTAGGCCACACTCTGATGGCCCAAGCTCACGTAACCATTGCCTCTGTTGCAACTGCTGTCCGGATAGCAGTGAAGCTGCTTTCTATGGTGTACTGTCACAGTGCCACAGTGCGGTCTGATGATCAGCACCAGTGTTGCATAAATTCATCATGTATTAGAGAAGCTGTTGAGGCCGAGATATGGCAGTCGATAGTGCTGTAAAGCGAGTTGTTCAAGATTTTGCAGCTTCGAAATCGCCCTCGTGACGAGAAGCATCCTGCTTCGCATGCTCTGCCGAGCGGTGGATGAAGGCACTCTTGTGTGCAAGTTTTTTGGCTTACAAAACTTTCAGAGCAGGACACAATCTGGCAGCTGCTCCTGTCAGGGCAGCCCTGCAGCGCACTACCCAGGTCGAGGCGACCCTGCGACAGGCGGAAAAGGTGCCAGCAACATCAGGCTTCAGACCACCGTTCAGCAGGCTGTATAAGTCAGGTGATGGTTCCGGCTTGCAGTAATCGCACCAGCCTTTCGGCATGCGCAGCTTCTACTCCGGTGCAATCGCGCTTTCGAAGCAGATGCTGCCCGCACAGCGACATGTGCATTCCAGCAACTTAGAAGCTGTATCAAGGCGTTTGGTTCACTGAATCCTCTTTTTTGGCATCGCATCCTCCTCCAAAGCCAGACTCACGCGAAGACAGGGCCACCCGCCATTTTCCTATCAATTCGCAGCATCGCGTTGTTCAGTCTTTGCGCTCTCCATGTGTGGGTCTAACAGTCGATGGATGGCTATGGCAGCCATAGTCACCATACTGGCCCTCACAGCAGTGCAGGTAAGGCGACACTTTTCTTTCGCAAGCAAGCAAGCACATTGCGCCCCAAGTAGCCCTTCCTGCTACGTATTCGAAAGCAAACCCGCTTTTTGATCTGCTCCATGGTTGCGCCTGAGGGTGCACCTTCAAGTGCTGATGCCGCTTCACAGCATCAGGACAGTGGCTATTCACCCAGTGCTAGCATGAGGCGCACATATGTGCCGCACATGCATCCTGTGGTCGTTTGCAGTGCTATGACTGGGTAGGAGCAGCTACAGTGGCCTGGCATGCTCGCTGCAGCAATACACAGGGGTTGTTGCAAACACTGCTACATATGTGTCCTTGGGTTTGTGCAGGCTGCAAAGCTTCAAGCTCCTCCCGGGTTGTATATTGCCCCCGCACCACAGTCCTGTACAGCCGACATAATCAACAACACAAGCTGGGGTGTGGCAACTGCCGCTTATCAGGTATAACTGCGGCCAGCTGCAACTTGACTGCACAATTATCTAGTGAGTTGGTTAGTATATTGTTGCATGTATGTGCTGGTACAGCAAAAGCACTGATGCATTGGCCCACAGGGATGCATTGGCACAAAGCATTGTGAGCTGTTGCACGCCTTCCTCCAAGCAACAACAGCCCCTTGCTGCTCAATCATACGTGACTGCTATGTCTCTTCTGTTTTTGCTTGGTTCAGATTGAGGGTGGTTACAAAGAGGGTGGCAAATCGCCATCAATCTGGGACGTGTTTGTGACCAGATACAACAAGATCAGGGGTGGTGGGACTGGCAATGTCGCCATAGATCACTATCACAGATACAAAGAGGACTTCAAGCTGATGAAAGACATGGGAATCAACATGCACAGGTGAGGGACAATGTGGGTATCTTCTATACTATCTAGATAGAGTTCATGCGGGGGATTCAAAAGCCAATAGGCTGGTAGATGCGCGACAGGTGTTACATGGCCTGGTTGTAACACAAGCAATATCATCAGGCTGAGTGAGATGCGTACAAAGCGTGTCCAAATCAGGACACCTGCAGGCTGAGACTCTGGCAGTGATGTTTCAGTGGTAACAGCTGCTAGTTCCAAGTTGACGCCTAAATCACACACCACAGCCAACCCAACCGTAGACTGCTGGCAGCACAAAAGCCACCGGTACCAACATTACTGTGAAAGATGTTGACACGGTAATGGCCAACTCTGTTGTATTGCAGATTCTCTTTTGCATGGACACGCATTGTGCCTGAAGGCACAGCTGGGTCACCTGTGAATGAGGAGGGGCTGCTGTTTTATCACAACTTGATTGATGAGATGATAGCCAATGGCATCACACCAGTGGCAACAATGTGAGTGTTCTGTACTGGGATCAGCGCTAGCTAGCGACTCACTTAGCGGCAGATACAAAGCTAATCAGCAGCTGATGGGGCCTTGGGAGCACTGTATATCTGCCCCTGATTGCCTTGTAAAGTGCCATTTGCAGCGGCAGCCTGCGTTGCTAAAAGGCAGCACTTGCAGCAGGTTTTGGATCACCAATATGACTGCCTTGTTTCCTTCCTTAACAGCCAAGCATCTGTCCTGATTAACAGCCATAGCAACAGCAGCAGCAGCGGCCGAGAGGATGTTAGAGATCAGACCTGTGAGCTTGTGGCTGCTCATGTGTTGACTGCTGTAGATATCACTGGGATATGCCCCAAGTCCTGCAAGATGCCTATCAGGGCTTCCTGAGCTCGGATATCATTGAAGATTTCAACTACTTTGCTACTGTGCTGTTTGAGAACTTTGGCGACAAGATCAAACATTGGATCACAATCAATGAGCCGCCCAGCATTTGTGATCATGGGTATAACAATGGCAGATATGCACCAGGCACACAAGGCGGCAAGAAGGCGATGTTCAGGTGAGGCGGGCTTTCTGTTGGCTGCCACCTTTGGCGGGTCATGTGGCGCATGTGCACAACGTATTGTGTGCAGCATGTGCCACTGCGTGTGCTTTCTTACACGTGTGAACATGCTTGTGCATTACCGCAGCACACATCACCATGTGTGATCATGTCCTGTGTACGTGTGACAGGATCAACAAGTGACCGGACTTCAGTGACGGGATACATATACTGTACGCGACCTGAGAAAGAGGGCTGTGGTAACACCAGGCACCCGCCTTCGATGCTGATAGTTTGCTACAATTGTCGGCTGTGTTTGGGCTGTCCAAGAGAAAGCGGTTTGCACTTGTGCTTTCCATGCATAGGTCATGTGGGTGCAATGATTGTCGCTGACTCCTTAGGCTGCCACTCCCTTAGCTCAGCACAAATCAGGCAGGGCAAAGCACTACTTAGTGGCAGATGGCTTACAGCACATGCCAAACATCATTTGCCGGTGTCTGCTGTTGCTGCTGCAGCTGTGGTCACAACCTACTGCTAGCTCATGCTACAGCAGTCAGGACATACAGGGAGCAGTTCCAACCAACACAAGGCGGAAAGATTGGCATCACAAGCAATGTAGTATGGCCAGTTCCTATGACAGATAGCATGGAAGGTATGTTGTGACTGCCTTACGGTGTTCTGACATGGGTCAGCTGCAATTGCAAAGCTGGCTCAGCGACTGCTGTTGATGCTTCACAGTTTAGTCCGCTTTCATAAACTGGATGCGGCTGACGAGCGAGGGGCGCCTCTCAGCATCGAGCATCCAATGTGAGTGTCATCTTGTGCTCACACAGGCAGTGAAGTTGGCAGCTAGGCTTGGAACCCTAGTTTGAAGGACCAATGCATATACATGAATGTATCCTACGTTGAACTTATTCAGGCTTTCTGAAACAACATGTGTGGGTATGTTGTCATTTGCAGACAAGCGAGCAGCTCAGAACAAACTTGACCGAGACTTTGGCTGGATATTTGACCCCCTGTTCTTTGGTGACTACCCGGCTACAAGTAAACAAGCACTAGGCAGTGACTTGCCAACCTTTGCAGATGAAGAGAAAGCACTACTGCGCGGCTCAGTTGACTTTGTGGGAGTTAACTGCTACACAGCCAGGTAAAGCGAGGACACCGAGCCATGATCATGTGCTGCAGCTTTGCTGCGCAGGCAAGCTGCTGCTGCTGTCGGGTCTCCTTTTAAAAAAAGCACAGCTGGCACTCAGAAGCTAAATGAGAAAGCTCGAGTCACTTGTATGCTGAAATGTGACACAGCTGCATGCCTCAACTCTCCCAAGATGATCTTGCGCAAGTAAGTGAGACTTTGATAACCTGCCTGTGTGGTGTTGTAGGTATGTGTGGGCTAACCCTGACAACCCCGTTGGGTTCAAGGAGAGCTCTTGGAAGAATGGGGTCAAGATAGGGGAGAAAGGAGGCGCAGGTAGGCGTGTGGGGGACAGGGGGTGTGCCCGGCGAAGTGAACGGCCAGATCTTGGCTGGTCTTTGGTTGCAATCTTGCCACTCCAGCAATTGCAAGACTCATGTGATTGCAGGATGGGGCCCTGAGGCCATAGCACTAGGCTTCCAACACCGTGCGTATCAAAGCAATGCATCCATACTATGGCATAGGTGGGCATTATGATGTTTTGCAGCCCTTCTGATGCTGTACACTGTGGTTGTTGTCTGCACAGACTGGCTGCTGATGACTCCTTTTGCTATGGGCGGTATCCTGAGCTATGTTGGTGAGAGATATGGCAAGCCAGAGACCTGGGTGACGGAGTTTGGCACTGGTGTCACTGGGGAGAACTTGTGGCAGGGAGATCAGGTATGGAGTGAGCGACCACAAGCCATGGCCAGTCGTCAATGATGCCACACCAAGCTACCATTATGCTGTGATGGGTGCAGGCCTATGGCAGTACGTATATTCTGTGTCACTGCATGTGCGGTGCACTACACTCCGATTGGCAGCTTTTAAGGCCGACTCAAAGCAGCTCAGCTAATGGTGTCGACAACATATTCACAACGTATCTGTCATCTCCGATGCCTTTGCTTTTTGCAGATCATCAAAGACTCGTTCCGTACGTCGTTTTACAGCCAGTACCTCAACAGTGCCTGCAATGCAATCAGCCAGAACAACCTCAATGTGCCAGTCATCTTTGCATGGACCATGTTTGATAACTTTGAATGGAGTGAGGGCTATGAAGTGAGATATGGACTGGTGCATGTGGACTTCAACACCCTGAAAAGAACAGTTAAGGAGTCTGGATATTGGTGGTCAGAGCATTTCTTCAGACACAGCAAGAGACTGCAATGAAAGTGCTTCTCACAATAGGTCACCATTGCCAACTTGGCAGAGTAGGGCTGAAGTGATTGTGCTTGATGATGAGACAGGCCCCATGGACTCCTGCCAACCGTACTGTGCACATTGTCGTCCAACACAATGGGTACGACTGCTGATTGGCCTTGATTGCCAAGAACAAGACGTGGCTCTGACAATGTTTCCGAAAGTGTTGATGTTCAAGGCACAATATCGAGCAATTCTGTTATGGAAACCCAACACTGTAGGCAGCAGGTAGCTGACAAGGTCCTGCTGAGCGGTTATGTCAGAAGAGTACCTTCAGAAGCAGCTAATCAGGCAAGCATAGACTGTTAGGTTGGCAAGTACTGATCCACAGTCACTGTCGTACTTGTGCTGGTGCCAATGTCATCAAACACTTTTGCTAGAGCCGAATTTCATCAAGTGCCAGTGTCCCCAAGCTTTTGGTGTAAGGTTGTGTACTACAGGCTGTACAGAGCTCTGGTCGATCACAGTTGCTGGGTATGTTTTGTTGAATTTGTACCAGTGAAAGGCAGTGCAACACATTGAGGTGATGACTGGGCCATCTGTTGGCTGTGATCATGCATCCTTTGTTGTACATGAAGTGTTTGCCATTGTTATACCTTTGCCCATGCACAACACCACATCATGTAGGTCAGGCTTGTCCCTGGCTGGTCATGTCAGGATAGTTGTCAAGCTTCTTGGTTGAGCCTTGTGTAGTGCTTTCACATGTTGTTGCAATCCAACACGAAACTATGCTTGTGAGAATAGGTTGCGTTTATAATACCTGAAGCGTCCACGAGACAGCTTTGATGAGTGTAAATGGCACAACATGGTGATTAGTTTCTGGGTTTTGTGCAGTACAAGAGCTCAGCAACTGGCCCTTGTCAGAGGCAGGCACAGCGCACAAGCCGGCTTCTGCACAGTCAGCGCACAAACATCGAAAGCTCAAACATGCAGGCGCACAGGAGCTGCATAAGTAGGTTATGGGTACTGCAATGCTTATCTTCTTTCATTTTTCACTTTATATGAAGAGATTGTTCTCTGAGTCACTCACCAGTGCCTGGCGGCAACTGCAGGCAGCTGTACAAGGAACTGCCTAGCTGGCGTGCACACAGTACTACAAGCCGGGCTGTTGTTTGGCACAGCTAGGGTTTGCTAGTGCAGCATGGTTGTTTCCTCGATTATTGCAGCATTGTTCAAGCGCTATTGTTGGTGTTGCTGTGCTGCATATGAGTATGCATGTAGCAAAGGGTCTGTGACTATGGTATTGGCGCACTGCTTTTGGAATCAATGGTTCATATCATGAGAAGGTCCCATATGTGTGGACGAATAAGATTCAGCTGCCAGGCGCTGAAGCCTGGTATGGCAGGTGGCTGGTGTGATTCTCATTGTGAATGGCCTGCTTGCATACCAGCCACTGTGTTGTTGGACCATGTGTCTAACCTCTGATAAGGCACATGCAATGGCAAACAGCAAATTAAGACGTTGAGCAATTTGAGCTGCTCCTGGCTGCTGACAAGTTGCTAGCACAACCTACAGGCTGCAACTCACAGGGCTGCTCACTTTGTTTGACAAGCACTGCTGCTGGTTCTCTTGTATGTCACTAGCTTTTTGCTGCTACACACGGCGCCATTGTGAACCAACTGATCAGTTGCAGAACAGCTCTAAACTCTCACCTCAAATCTGAAATCAGGTGCCGCATTGCATCTGCAGGCTGCAAAGAACCTGGCTGGCCTTCATTGACTGTACCGGTCACGTCACCAGAAATGAAGCATGCCCAGTGGCAGACTAGTACTCGTGTCAGTGAACTGAAACTTGAAGTCGCGGTGTCACCAAGCAGTATCCGGTTGCCCTTTGCACACCATACTGCCATGCGTGGCAGGCCTGCACCTAGGTGGGAGGCAGGGACAGCAGTCAGGATCAGCAACGGTTACACGTGACAAATGCACCAGCCTCCCTTGCCCCGATGGCTTGGCTTGACAATGCCAGTGCGCTCAATAGGTCGGCCTGCAGCTTGAGTTGCTGTAACAATGCTGTTAAATCAGCTAATCGACAAAAATCAGTGCCGCTAACCCACATGTGACTTGTTGTTTCGTAACAAAAACAATCCAATCAGGCCTAATGATATTGCAAATGTCAGCCTATACACTACATGGATTTGTTCCGCCTACCTACCACAACCGGTGCCAGGACATTCTATAGCTACTGGGTGATTTCAATACATTGTCAGGCATGTTCAAGACTCAGTTCAGTTCCTGCATATTTCATTAACAGCATGGCATGGACAGCACACCGTACTCAGAACACAGCATACCCATACACATGGATGACATAATATATAGAACGTGCAGACTCCATGCAAGCGATCAGCACCAGGTCTGATGCACACACACACACACAGTAACATTGACTTGACAGATTGAACCATAGACAAGATATGCCATTCCTCTGTAAACAAATTCAATGCTCTGTTCAAAACATAGTGTGGCTCGCACAGCCATACCCCACAGCACATGCCTGCTGACCCTATTAAAGCAGTGCCTAGTCAAAACAAGTGAGCCCAGCAACACAGGCCTATAACATGTAACATACACATACACACACATTGACATCCAGTGCTCAATATCAACAACCCTGGTTCATGCCCACTCATCAATTGCAAAGGCTGACAAGCAGCAAATCACAAAAGATCATGCACATCAGCAAACACATTGCCACTGCATAACATGCAAGCACGATAGGGAATCAATGAGCAAACAGTGCCAGAATGTTGCATGGCCACCCTCCACAGAATCATACCAGACGCTGTTGAGGCTGATCACTGTCTTTATTAACCACCAGAGCTCAAGATACCTATATGGAGTCTATCACTGCCAGTTCCAACATGCAAAGAATGACAGGGGTCACCATACTGTGCCTACACCATGATCTTTTCATGCTTGTTTGTACTTGTTCGCAAGTGAGCTCATTCGATGGAGATGGCATGCTGCACTCAGATGGGCCATACGGCCGGAATTGGCCATGTGGTGCCTGCTACAAACTACACCAGTCCTCTGGTGCCATCACACAAGGTCAGCCACCACCTACACCATCACTGCAATCACTGATCAGTCGACACAGTCTATTTTTCTGTTTCGTTGACCCTGCAGTGACTCAACCAGCACTGAGCTGGCCGCTCACCATCCGCAGCATCTGATCCTCAGGCCATTCATGCTGGTATCATCAGGGTTAATGCCGCTGCCTTGGTTTGGCTCTATGCGGGGCTGCAGAACATGGAGATGAAACCAGTGTCAACTGCACATACTGACACAATTTGTATGGTCCATTCCATGAGCGACATGGAATGCTTGAAAAAACAGTGTACTACTTAGTAAGCTTGCACTGTACTTCGTGCTGCCAGGTGGTAGTCTTGGCATACACGCTTCAGTGCCAGAGACCTAATAGTGCGAGGGAGACATTCCAAGCATCCAGGTCCTATGGCATATGCATTCTGCAGCCAAGCTGGAGCTGAACAAACGCGGTCTTACCTGGAACCCACAAGCAGCAGTACCAGCAGGGCAATCAGTCCAGGAACCCCAGGAACCCCAACCCCTAGTATTTGGTGTTCCGAGTTGTGATTCCTCGCCTCCTGACGGATTACGACACCTGCCAAGAACAGTGTTGAGGGCAGTGTCGTCCTGACTTGAAGAGCTGCCCTGCCGATCTTCAATTTGTACTTTAACACTGACGATACGTGCGTTACCACTACAGTACGTACCGCCTGACCAGTCGCCCCATGGGCCCTGTGTGTCGGAGGGGTGGGTGGGCTCAACACGCCCGCCTCCTCCAGCATTCTTCGGGGAGCAGACAAGATGATCCACAGGGCGTTAAAAGCTGTGTCATCGTGAGAAGCCTGGTGGGGCTCAACTCTAGTGGACCAGCCAGTGATGTAGGAGTCCTGAGGGCACATGACCCAACTTCTCCATGTGCCCCAGTAGCCATCTCCTGGGCTGATGTCGCCTGCATCAATACCCAAGATGGTGGCATTGGATAGCATACCAAGGTGTGGATTGGCAGGCGGCATTACGTACGGCATGTAGACATGGTATACGTGGTTCCTTATGAGGCAACAGCGAGATCCATGCAGCACACACATACATGCTGCCTCCTGAATCTGTGCCAAAAAGACACACAGGTACTAAAGCAGCCATCTTGAAAGTTGTAGTCTGTCAAAGGATTATCCAGGCATCTTGTTTGCAGGGTTGTAACTCTGAGGCCCGTGAGATGCAGCCGGCATACTAGACACGCGTCATTAGTGTTGTTACCAACATCAATGTGTTGCTGATCACCAAGTCATATTGGGCCCATGCTCATATTGAGTAACAAAGCAGCTTACTCTGATCGCTCCAGCATCTTTGTGTGTTGCAGGACTGAGATTCGGCAAAGTTGTTCGCTCTTGGACAATCCTGGCCTTTATATGCTGCAGGAGTAGTGATCATATATTTACGCGTCATCGTTCCAGATCCACAGGACTTGCTGCAAGTGCTCCAGGCACCCCAGCTACCAACGCAATTAATGGGACAGTTGTCCGTGTTGCAGTTCTGGCTCTTGATAGCGCCAGGCTGCTCAAGGCATTGCTGGCCTCCGTAAGCTGCAGGTGTTGTGACTACATAAGTAGCAGTCTGGAGTCCACTGCCGCAGCTCTTGCTGCAAGACGACCAACTGCTCCAGCTGCCAATGCAGTCGACTGGGCATGGCTGTGTGTTACAGGACAGGTCCTTGGATGCACCATTTGCTGTTGGGCAGTCCTGGCCTCCAAAAGCGGCCGGAATTGTGACCGTGTAGCGTGATGTCAGGGTTCCTGTTCCACAAGTCTTGGTGCAAGTGGTATTGCTCCAGCTGCCAACACAGTTGACCCCTGCAGAGACAGTCATGCCAGCGCATCATATGGGTGTCAACATGAACAGGGGCATGCATTTTTTGAAACTGCAGTTGCACCGCGCAGATAAGGCACTGGCTGTATGGTACAAAGAACACAACACAGCACACTAGAGCAGCAAGCAAAACTTACTTTCTCCCAGGAACTTCACCGTAACACCACACCATCCAGCGCTATAGCTGAGAGTTGTAACTCCGTTCTTGGTGCTGCCAGAGTAGCTGTTAAAGTGTCCAGCGGGCTGCACAGATAACCTGCACATGTGCGCAGAGGATTTAAGGTAGCCAGTAAAGTGCTCACACGTTTCCACCCGGTATGATCAGCACAGGATTCCGGCAGCAACACAAGCCTGCACGCTGTTGCTGGCTCCTGCCTTCTCATGCCGCAGACCCAATGCTGGGGTAGGCATGCAGTCTTGTGTGCAACTTTAAACTGACCTGGCAGTCTGACCAACCCTCAACTCGCCAGCATGGACAGCTGCCACACTCATGTCAGAGTCTGAGGTGTAAATGCGGTCACCGTAAGTCTTTCCACCAATTGTCCTGCCAGTCACATCAACTGTAGTGGCACTGGTGCAGCCTGCAGGTCATGAGATGGGGTGAACATCTAGTAACTAGGTAATCAAGCATGGGCCGCAGAGCTAGGCATCAGTGTGCCCACATAATCTGGCACTTGCCTTGGAGGTCACATGGTGTATGAACATCCCAGCTGACACATAAGATACCAGCTGACAGCAAAGTTGAAGAAGGTTGAGTGCACAAGACAGATCACCAACCGCCGAATCGTGAGACTTACATGTTGAGGTGCAGGCTGTGGTTTCAACAGCGCCATGGGCTGCTGAGCAGGCCGTGCCGCCATACGCAGCAGGTGTTGTGACTGTGTAGGTCCTTGTCTGTTTGGTTGAGCCACATTCCCCATAACATTCACCCCAGGAACTCCAGCTGCCTACACAGTTGATAGGACACTCCCTGACCTTGCAGGCTTGGCTCTTGACAGCACCGTTGACTGCATCACAGTCTTTGCCGCCATAAGCAGCAGCTATGCGTGTTACAAACTTGGATGTTTGAGTGCCCTGACCACAGGTTTGGCTGCAGTCACTCCAAGATGTCCAGCTCCCAACACAGTCAATAGGGCAGTCCTTGACCTTGCAGGATTGGTTCTTGACAGTGCCGTTGGCAGTTGGGCACTGCAGACCACCGTAAGCCGCCGGCTGTTTGATCAGGTAGGTTGATGTTTGGGTGCCTTGGTCACAAAGCTTGCTGCAGCTGCCCCATTCAGTCCAGTTGCCCACACAGGGCACAGGGCATGGATTAGTGTTGCAAGCCTGGCTCTTGACAGTGCCGTTGACTGCCTCACACTCTTTGCCACCAAATGCTGCTGGTGTAGCCACCAAGAAGCTTGCAGTCTGGGCTCCCGAGCCACAGGATTGACTGCAGTTGCTCCATGAGCCCCATTTGCCAACGCAGTCAACAGGGCATTGCTGCTTGTTGCAGGTCTGAGTTGCCACTGCCCCATCACTTGCCTCGCATGCAGCACCACCAAAGCTTGCTGGGGTTATGACGGTGTGTGCGCGTGTCTGCGTGCCTGAGCCGCATGGCTTGTTGCAGTCGCTCCAGCTGCTCCAGTTACCAACGCAGTCTCCTGGGCATTCCTTGAGATTGCAAGTGTCAAACCTGACAGTGCCGTTAGTTACGTCGCATTCCAGGCCACCATAAGCGGCCTCAGTTGTGATCACAAACATGGCAGTCTGGTTGCCTGGCCCGCACTTTTCACTGCATGCGCCCGTCACGGTCCAGTTTCCAATGCAGTCCACAGGGCATGGGTCTGTGTTGCATGCCTGCTGCCTGATGTCGCCATTGACAGCCTCACAGTCCTGGCCTCCGAAAGCAGCTGGTGTCTTGACAACGAACATCGATGACTGGTTGCCAGTTCCGCAAGCTGCACTGCAACTGCTCCAGTGAGACCAACTGCCAATGCAGTCAACAGGGCAAGGGTCTGTGTTGCAGGCCTGGTCCCTGACAGTGCCGTTGGTC
>NSMO01004006.1:0-10666 GCA_002588565.1 Coelastrella sp. UTEX B 3026 | reverse complement strand
ACCAAGAACTTGCAGTGCCATGCATGGCATGGCAGTTCTGGACTGCAAGTAGTAAGAGTCTGGTGCATGCTAGCTGTTTAGAATGCTTGCCGCTGCAACCCAAATTCCTATGCACATAGGGATATGCACTATCCACCTCCAAACTCAGCCCCCTGCATTTGAACGCCATGACATAATGACTGGTTTGAAGCTGCTCGAGACTGTGTACAAATGCAATGGTTTGTGTTTGTACTTTCAGGTGTGCCTCTGCTGCTGGGCTCCCTGTATGGATCTGATATGCTTCAAGCTGCACTAGCAGCAGCAGCAGCATCCCAAAGAGCCTCAGACCTAGCAGCCCAGCCCTCAGCGACAGCCCCAGTGTCACAAACTGCAGCAGCACTGTCAGCACCAATCCAGATCGTGCTAGCTGATCAAGAGCAGCACATCACCATGCAGCGGTTTAGGGCTTTAGCCGATGGTATGGGCCAGTTGAAGCACTTGCTGTCATCGCTTATGGGCGTGGCTCATGCAGAGGTGCGCAGATTGTGTTACGTTCAACAAGCTGCAACTGGCATTGACACACTTGTATTGTGGTGTGGCACACTTTTTGTTTGGGTGTCTTCTTGGTCACTCAAGTACGAGCATTAGCAGTGGAATGTTGCTAGGTCTTTGACCCTGCAAACTCAGTACATTCTTCATCATTTCTTTCGATTCTTTCATCTGCTGTGACCTACAAGCAAATTCGTTCAGTAAATTTAGAAAACATCGATCAACAAGGGGCAGATGTGGTTAGGCGGTGACAACCGATCAACTGCCATGCTGCAGCAGACAACATGCGTGTAGTCCCCCTAAAACACTCCTGGTTCCAAGGCCTCTCCTGCTTTGTACGCTGTTGCTTGTAGGCGCTCAGCCAGCCATTGGCAATAGGCTCAGCAGTAGAGCATGACGCCAGTGATCTGTCATTTCCGCATGTCAGCTTGAGCAGCTGTAGGGATATCACCGCCAACACCGTTCCTACTGGCAGTGATGCAACGCAGCCTGGTACTGCCAGCAGCAGCGGCAGCGTCAACAGTAGCGACAGTAACAGCGCTCCTAACGTCAGCCAGCCGCCGCAGCAGCATGACCTTGTAAGCGGCAGCAGCAATGGCTCTACCATGAGCTGTCCCTATCCAGGGCAGCCTGAGATTGTAAGCGGCAGCAGCAGCCACAAGAGCATTGGCGACGCAACGTCCCACGTTTTGACCAGCACTTCAACAATGCAGCAAGTGGTACTTCCGCTCTTGTCGTCGGCAATGCTCTTGGCTGCCAGCAGACTCTATCACTTGTGTATGCAATGGTGGCTAATGGCGCTTAGTAGTCAGCAACAGTGGTATGGCGCCCACGTGCACCCGGTGTTCTGGCTAGCAGGCAATGAGCAGATGCAGGTGCAGCGAGAAGATGCTGGGGTTCAGGGCGTCCGGCCAGCAGCTGCAGCCACGGCCCGGTTGCTCCGATGCGCAGCTAGGAGCAGTTTAAGCAGCAGCAACCCCCAAGATGCATGCATGCCGGCAGCGGAGGATATTGCAGCAATCCGGGAGTGTGTAGAAAGCATGGAAGCTATTGGTTGGGCTGTAGGGAATAACATAAGAAGGGACTCAGCGACTGCCTTTGCAACAACCGCCAGCATTTGCAAGGCTGTGGACAATAATCATAGTAACAACAGCATCAGTTCCGTTGGAAGCAGCAACAGTGGGTTACACGGTGACATGCCTATGCAGCCTTGGTGGGTCTCTTGGCAAAATAGACTATCGCAGCAACATCAGCAAAGTAATTCAACTGCTGCTATGGCTTATGAGCAAGCGGTCATGGTTGAGCGGAATGCCGTACTAGTGGATGCTATTTGGGAGCAGGCTCATGCGGCGTCTGCCAACAATAACAACCGTTGTAGCAGCAGCAGCAGTGGCAACAGCAGTGACAACACCGTATCAAGCCTGGGATCAAGCCCGTTGTGGGACTACCACAACAAGCAGCAGCTGTGTGATGGGCCCTCTGCTAGTCGTAGTAGTATTGGAGCGCCTACCATGCCCAACACGGGGCCTGTTGTGTTGGGTGTGGTGGGCGTCAACCACCTAGCTGGTATGCAACAGCAGTGGGCCAAGAAGCAGCAAGATTGGCAACTTAGCCACAGATGTAGTGACCCCAGAGCTGCTCGAGGCAGGTTTAGTGATGGGGATGTTCAGACACCCGCATGGGGCAGTTCAGCGGCTCCCTTTGAAGGGGCCAAGGGTAGCAACGGCATGGCGATTGCTGACAAGGATCATTGTTTTACAAGTAGGTTTACAAGTAGTTGTGCTTCAGGGAGTGTGAGCTCGAGTGAGCTTCTCTGTGTAGATATGGCAGCAGACGTATTGGAATCATGTGCTGTGGGTGCTATTGGGTTGGGTTACTGGTTAGGGGTGAAGCGGTTCGCTGGGGGCTTCGCTTCTGCTGAAGCAAGGCGATCATTGTCGCCGCATGGCGTTGGTGCAAGTAATGCATGGCGGTTGCCGCTTCGCATGAAGCGGCTGGGATTACTGATGGCACCGGTTGTTGTAGCGTTGTTGCCCTTGCAGCGGGATGCTCATAGGTTTCAAGAAGCTTCAGATCTGTTTATTAAAGTTGCCAGGGTCAATGATGTTATGATGGACGAGGGATGTCATGGTGGGGGTGCCAGCAGCTTGATGAGGTTGATATAACTAAGTTTCTTATTCTCCGTTAACAGGAGCCCATTGATTGAGGGACTCCCATTTATTGAGGGACATGCGCAGCAGAGAGTGTTCGTCAGTGTACTGCTATTAGTCAGTTATCATTTGTAAGACAGAAAGCGCCTTTGGGGATTGTAGAAAGAACAGGCTTCACATGTTGTAGGCAATCGCATGGCTCAGGTCAATCGCCCTGAGGTTAGTCATGAGTGATGTTGCTTTGTCCTTGCCGCATTGGCACAGAAAGTTTGAGAGTAAGGTAGTGGCTGGTTTGAGAGTTGCACTGAGCATTGAGGTTTCTTCTGGTCATGACAACTAATTCATGCTAGCTAAATTTCTATGGCAGCTGAATTTGGGTGTATGAAAACCATTGATGTGGTTTGGTGGTGTCAAAGACATGATGGAGAGTACAGTCAGCCAGTGTTGTTTCTTTGGGGCTTATTCTTGCCTCCGATGTGCAATATGTTGTTGGCTTGTCAAGCCGATTGTGTGTCGCGGGTGGCAACAGGTGCAGCGTATAGGGTTTGCGCTGGCGGTGGCAGCCGTCTGCCCTGCACTTGACCTGGTCGGGGTACAAGTATCTTGCACCATCGAGCTGGAGTCAACATCAGTATGGCTCTGTGTAATACCAAGTTGTGGTTGCAGCATACTAGTGGCCGTTTGTGGTGTGGTGAACTGAAAGAAGTTCAATCAGTGAATGATCCATGTACACTGGGTGTGTTGTGCTTAACACCCGGGTATGTTGAGGAGGGAGCGTGTGTGCGAGGGGTAGGCTTTAGATCCTTAGATGCTACCGTGTGTAATGCATTCTGTTTGTTGCATGACCTGTTTGTTGCATGATGGCATAGGGCCGTGGCAAGCTCTTGGTTGTGCAAGTTAGCACTGTAGGTGTAGTCGCGAGTGTGTACAGTACACCAAGCCCTGTCAATACGGATACAACCGGCGTTGTGTCGAGGTACAATTTTCTGCCACATAAAATACAATTATGAGACCAAGTGTCCGAATTGGTTCCTATCTGTTGCATGGTTGTGGTCCAACTTCATTATTGATGGTTTCGGATAGTATCGCAGTACTGCTACTAGTAGCAGGGTGCAGTCTAGCTGCGGGAGGACTGTAGCCGGTTGTTGTGGCACCTTTTTACAAACTGTAGATGGAATGTTTGTGCTTAAATCTCAAAGGATGCAAGATCAACTTGATCTCGAAGGCTTCGTCATGTGTAGAGGTTTGCGGTGTAGTCAGGTCATGGGCCTTACAATGTAGCAGGACTGATGAGGAAGTTGACATTGACAGCCACGGATTGAACTTTGAGATAGTTGTTGAGTTGCTCAAGCCTTGAGGCTCCTCAGTGAGGTCAGGGTTTAGGGTAACCTCAACCCAAACTAAAGGGAGCTTGCTGGCCTCACTTGGGAGCGTCTCATCAGACGCTGATCAGCTTGCTTGACCACGTGCACGACCCCTTGCTTCGCTGCATAAACGTGCCGCCACGAGGCTGCATTTGCTTTGTAGTTGACTATCAACACAAGTATGGCTCGTGACCTGGGTGCCAACACCGGATTCAACTTCAGATTTCCCACCGACCGGCGTTGCATGCCTGTATGCGCTGATCACCTGTCAAATGTCGATATTTTATCAGTTCAATGGCCGCCAACGCTGCCACCGGTAATGACTTCATCACAGCTGTGAGATTGCCACTGGTGCCGCGCGCGGGGTCCACCAGGCGCGCCCAACACCCGCCTGGGCGCCCGGTCGATTCATGCACTGCCGACGGCGGCGATCACCCGCAGACAGTCGACTCGCAGCAATCGGGGACATTCAGTCAGACCAATTTCACCCCCTGCAGCAACGTTAACGCGGCAACAGACGTTTTCACACTCTGGCAACCAGCAAGTTACCCTCCCTCCTCGCCATCCTGATGCATGAAATTTTCCCTGTAGTTGTACTGATAGAACTGATCTACGTTTGCTAGTATTGAGAACACCGTGCCGGCCACCTTGCACGCTTCTAGATCTGCTTTTGTGATCCTGCCTGGCTGAGCTGGCTTCACCATGTCCATGATTTCATCAAGCACGTCGTAGATATTCAAATCAGCGTACTCCCCCATAGCAACCCAAAGCACGTGGACCTCTTTGAAAAACGTGTATAGGTCTTGCAACGTCAGATAGCCCTGCATGCAGCAACAACAACAACACCGGTGGGGTTAGCTGCTCTTACTTGCAGCAGAAATGCATACATTGAGCATGTTGCAGGCGTTTGCATCTACAGTGGATATTGATATCAGAATCTGCATGACTAGCGATATATGACGGTTGCGCAGGTTGCCCTGCTGTCATGTATAAAGTGCAGCTGCTGCATTTGCAGCTGCCTACTGCTATGACACAACCATTGTTCTACAGTTTGTCAGGTGGTGGGCCCTTGCATGTAGAATACAGCAACCTGCTTTGCATTCAATGTTGCATGAGCTGAACTTCACAGTAATGCAACCAAACTACTGCCAGCTAATCACCTTGTGCTGTATGTCAAAGACCTTGAAAAAGTACCCCACAGCAGCTGGATGGTTCCTATGATCCCACGCCAACACAAAATCAGCGAACGCTAGTAAATCCATCTCATCACGTGGCCCCGCAGCATTAGGCGGTAGAGGGGGCGGCCATGCCTTGCTGCTGGTAGCACTGCTTCCAATCGGCTGCAACTGCTTCTGCCCTCGAGGGCTGCCAAACCCGAGAGGAGGTGGAGAAGAGCCTACGCGTATGCTTGGCAACGGCCCTAACTTGCTGGGGCTGCTGCTAGCGCTGCTGCTGGTGGCTGCTGCAGTGGATTTGGGCTGGCGCTGCGGCCAAGCTGCTCCACGCTGAGGTGCTACGTGCTCTTCAAAGACACGTGATATGAATAGGTCAGTCATCGCACCCTGCAGCCAGCAATTGCAGACACCAGCTGGCTTAGCACTTCACAACAGCGCATCAGCAGCAGGGCTCAGACCCCAACCCCCCAAAACAACAGTACTGCTTGGCAACTTTGATGTTGGCAGCGGGGTTGAACACTGCAATGCAAAGCTGCTACAGGTGAGGCCATCGCTGAGTCAGCCATAACAGCGCTGAGTTTGCAGTCCATGCATGGATGTGCGGCTGCGTTCACCATGTGTCATGCAGCTTAGTCTGGTTGTCATCGCACAGCAATCACAGAATGACTGTCAGTTCGCAAGCGGTTACAGACATCTCTATGGTATTACTGTTGTGAGCATGTTTGGCAGCAGTCCCTCTCCTGTGGGTCACCTCACAAAGATCAATGACATCCATGGCAGTCACCAACATAAAGTATAAATAGCCAAGATTACGCCTCACCACAACTGACAACATTAAACAGGTGTCTACGTGCATTGAGCCGTAAATCCTGCTGTCAGAGCTAGCTGCACTGTTTCATGTTCGCAACAAGCATCTGCTTTTTCCTCCAAAAGTTACTGAGCCATGCAACAATTCTGATGCGCTGGCAAGAGCTGCAGTGTCATGCATGGTCACAACTCCTTTGCACACACCACCGCCACCTGCTGTAACCACAGCAACTGCCATGAGCATCAACCGCACAACAAGCCAGCAAGCTATCAGTTGTACTGCAGCCTGTACAGTGGGGCGCTAATCCTCTTGCCTCCTACCTGACTGATAGCACTGAACTCGCTCTTGTTGAGTGCTCCATTGCCGTCAACATCCCAGGACGTGAATGTGGCCAGCACACGCTGAGCACTCTGCATTAGCAAACATCAGCAGCAGCAGCAGCAACAGCAGATCAGTCAGCAAATCAGTGTGGCCTGCCTGGACTTGTGGCAGCTGCTTTCGGAAAATGAGCCCGGTCCCTAACTGACAATTCTTCGTCTCTAACTGACAAACCCGCCTGCAAACCAACTGGTGTTGCTGCTGCTGTGGCCTTACACTAAGGTAAGTTGCTTGTCTCAGCAAGTGAAGCAGTAACCGATCAGCAGTAAGGGCCCAACAGCATGCATGTCACTTGTAAAGGACCGTGCTCGCAACAGCAACCGCAGCCACGCCCACAGCCACAGCAACCACTGCCCCACCTGAGCGCTGAACCAGTTATTGAACATGTCCCGCTCCTGATCAGCCCCAGGCCCCAGCAGCAGCAGCTCCTGCAGCTCCGCCATCACTGGACTGTTCACCAGGTCACACAGTCGGACACCTAAGACACTGCTGCTGCTGCTGCTGGCCTTCTGACGGCCGTTTGATAGGCAGCGCCGGCCGTGGAATAGAAGCAGCTTCCGGGATGCTATTTGTAGGTAGTGTGGAAGGAAGGATTGCTGAGGCAGGAATACAAAGCACAGCATCAAGGAGTTGGTCTGTCAGGCCACATATCAGCATGCAGCATGCAAGGAGTTCCGGGACGCTGTTTGTAGGTAGTGTGGAAAGAAGGATTGCTGAGGCAGGAATACAAAGCACAGCATCAAGGAGTTGGTCTGTCAGGCCACACATCAGCATGCAGCATGCAAAGAGTCAACAAGCCGTCACAACATGATGTGTTGGGAATGTTGGTCAAGGTGCAAACACACGCCGCCAAATGCGGTGCTAAGCAGCTGTCATGGCTGGAAACAATCAGCCATGCGTACTCTTATTGGATCTGTCTATGCTCATAGTCCTCTGCTGTTTGGTTTCTGGTGCCGTATCAACAGCCCCTGAAGCGTACTTACAAGTGCTGTCCATGCCGCAGCAGGTTCTACCCAACAGGTGATAGGTTACAGCTACATCCAAAGCAGTGGGTCAGCAACTGCTGAATTCATGATTGCAGTGAAGAACCAACTTGCCCGGTAGCAGTCGGCTGCTCGGTTAGCTGCTGTCTGCAGCTTGCTGTGATGATGTACCAAGCTACACAGGTGCTGCTGCTGCTGCTGCTGCTGCTGCTGCTGCCCTCCAAAACTGACGAAGCTGCTGCAACATTGCAGTTGCGCTGACAACTACATTGATCAGCTGTGCTCCAGCACTGCTGCTGCTGAGGCTGCTGTTGTTGTGACAATTGTACTTGCTACAGCTGAAAGGTCGCCAGCTGCTGCGACAGACAGATCACAGAATATCTGTCTGGACTGCCCTGTCAGCACTGCCGCTGGCTGTACTGTGGCTTTGCTGCACCACACTTCACCGTTGCTGGCAGATGTGAGGATTTGAATGTGCTGTCCCTGACCTGCATCTAAAGCCCTGCTGCCGCTGCATAGCCCTGCTGCTGCTGCACAGCCCTGCTGCTGCTGAATAGTACTGCGGCTAGTGCTGCTGCTGTATAGCCCTGCTGTTACTGCATAGTAATGCTGCTGCTTCACATCCCTGCTGCTGCTGTGTAGCCCTGCTGCTGCTGAGTAGCTCTGCAGCTGGGTGCAGTGCACCTCACCTTATGCAAGTGTTGCTACTGAAGATTATCTCATGCAGGCGTAACACGCACTGTCCCCACTGAGACTGCATCTCACCTCCATGCTTGCGAGCACTGGTGCTGACTGTACTGCTGCTGCCAGGTAGCGCTGCAGTTGCTGCACATCCAACAGGCCTGTTCCAGACTCATCATAAGCTGCTAGCTGTAGACGCTGCAGGTCAGGCAACAAGAGTAGGTGACGAAAATCAACGATGGTTCAACCGTAAATGGGGTGTATGCATTTGTAGGCATTGGACACTCGCAAATTCACTAAAGCACGCGGTTGCACCAACTACTGCTGGTAGTATACCAGCAGGTGCACTCCACATCCTGACGGTTCAAACAACCCTGGAAGTGCAGGATGCGGCTGCAGGGTGTGCTATGCTAAGCATCTATAAGCCTCGTTTGTAATACAGTGCAGCCTTGTCTGCCCAGAGAATTGAGGGCCGCTGCCGCATTGCTGCCATGTGTTAACCCACAGCAGCCGAGGGGCTTGTGGTATACGCAATGATCTAACCGCATTAGGAAAAAGCACAAGCAACAAGCCCGCTAACAATGTACGCCGTTACCGGCGGATGACGGTCAAACACGCAGCATTCTCACCAGTCTTTGGCTTGTCGTCCGCAGTGTTATGTACTGCATCAGCAGCGGCAAGCTGATGGCGCCTGCTGCATCTCGATCAAACTTCAGAAACACACTGGCATGAAAGAAAGGTGCAGATTCTGGCCCAATCTCTGATAGCATGGCTGTAGCCACCTGCATGCAGTTGCAACAGCAGCAACGCAGTTGTGAGAGCTGGGACTGAAAGAGGTTGATGTGACGGTTCCTTCCACAGATCACCTCAGGCTGCTGCTGCTGCTGCTGAAACCCCTGCTACAACCTGAACACACAATGCTGCGGTGACGCTGCTTAAACCTGCTTGGCATGCTGTAGGTTAGAACAGCATGGTGCTGATGTGGTGTGTAGTAAGAAATTTCAACTTGCTGGAAGTTGCAGCAAGCTGGAGTACAGATGAACCTGGCTAGTCCACTGTTGGCAGCGTGCTGCTCTGCACTACAGTTCCAAACCAACCTGTGAATTCAGGTTTTGATGCATGGCTGTGCTGTTGCAGCAGCTGCTGTAGCTAGTGTTGCACGCCAATGTGCTGCCATAACCATTCAGCACTACTCCTGCACCGTCGGCAAAACAAAGTAGCAGCAAACTCATGTGCAGCCCCATAAACACTACTGTAGGTGCTGTGCTGAGCAGCTAAGCTTAAACTACTCATTTGCTGGTGTCTTTGGTGGTGTCGTACCTGTGTGAACCCATCATAGTTGATCCACAAGTCATCTGGATCTACTCCAGCAGCTGCTGCAGGGCCAGGTACTGCCAATTCACGCAGCGCTAGCTCAATCTTGCTGAGATCCTCTTCGTCGAGGCACTGCGCTGCTTTGGACTGCATCGGCAGAGGGACAGACAGTAGCTAGCAACAGCGGCATCGCTCATCTATGCTGACAGCGGACAGATTCAACAAGAATGCATTGCTGCTGGCTGCATTGTTGTTGGCTATAGTAGATCGCTGGCCCAAAGTGCGCAGGACATGCTGGTGCTTCACTGTTGTTGGACAGAGGCTGCCCCTATGAGCAGTTTGCTGAAGGCTAGCTGGTGGACACTGCAGAGCCTGTTGCTGCTGACAAACGCTGCACGTAAAGCGGCAATCAGCTGGTGGCCTGTGTGGCTGAAGGCCGGCCTGGTGTTAGACACCAGGGAGCTGCTGCTCGCACCTGCAACTGCTTCTCAAGAGCTTGCTGATGTATTAATGCTCTGACGCTGTTGGGTTTTGGTGCCTGCAGTCCAAGTGATAACAGAACAAACGATTGGCATGATCAAGCGAACAATGAATATTCTTGGCAACTGCAGAAGCGGTTGCGCATGCAGCGTTCCAAGTACGCATGCCTGGTGCTGCAGATGATACGTTGATCCACTGAGCAGGACACTTCACGGCCACTTGGGCTGGACAGAAAGGCACCACAGCGCTGATTTTTCACCTCAGAGCACCCTTACACTACCAAGAACAGCCAGCGATGCTTAGTCCCTACCGGAGTGTAGAGTGAGGGCACGTGCTGAGCCGCATGCAGCCCTGCCTGGCACTTGTCCCAAAGCTCCTGGAATTGCTCCAGCACCTCCATTTCTGCCATGCGTAGAAAGAAGCTGAATAATAAGTAAATACGCGCCCTCATCGATCGGACGGGGGCTTTATGTGTGCCCAGCTCGCCCACCTATGTGCTGTTCCCATTGCTGTTGTTGACTGCTACTCAAGCCGTCGGTAGCGCTGCCAGCCAGCAGCTCCAGCACCAGATGTTTGTTCACTGGCATCGGAATGTCAAGGATGACACGGTCACAAAGAAAATTCTCTGCAGACACAGGCACATGGGCTGTCGCCCAGCAGAAAAGCTGGCCGATGCTTCCCTCAGCTGACCACCTAGAGGTTTATATGCCACCCTATACAATTGAGGCCTCTCACGGCGCTTGTTCAAGTTTGCACTCGGCCAGCTGTGTGTAACAGAATTTGACTGGTTGATGGTACATTTACA
>NSMO01004000.1:0-14152 GCA_002588565.1 Coelastrella sp. UTEX B 3026 | reverse complement strand
TGACGGCGCTGGCACTTGTGCGCTGCTGTAGCAAAGCCAGCAACGAGGTAGGCACCACACATGCCATGCCGTCAGCAGTGGCAAGTTGAGTTGCAAGTTGCCCTCCAAACCTAGACGCACGCACGGGGAGTGACGTGTTGCGTGTCCTGATGTGAGGCTTTGCTCATTGTGCTTGACAGGCAATGCAATTGTGACCAGCAGCATGCATCACCTGATGCTGTCACACAGCTGCGGCTGATGCTGCTGCACGTTGCTCACGGCATCTCACTTGCCGCATGCAGGTTGAGGGTTTTGGACGAGGCCAACTGGCAGCCCTGTTTGGTGGGACCATGACGCACCTTATAGCACATGTCGAGCGAGCACTGCAGAGTAGTATCAATCAACAGCAGCCGATCCATCAGCTACAGCAACGAGGTCCCCAGCCATGTGCAGCTGGCAGTAGTGCTGCTACCAAAGGCAGGAGGAGGCGGTCAGCAACCACTGCCTCCAGCAAATCCACTGCAACTGCAGCTGAAGCGACAGCTGCGCAAGCCACAGAGACGGAGATGGACCCGCCTGACCTGCAGCGGCAGGTGGCAGCGGGTGTTGCTGCGCACGTAACTGGCCGGGTGCCGCTCAACAGTGCGCTCATACCACACATCTTGCAGCTGTTAGGCGATCAGGTATGTGTTGCCAGCGTGTGTGCGTCGGCTCTCGCTGCACCCATCTCGCGTGCCAGGCCACAGCAATAGGCAGATGTGGTGTCTGGTGGTGCCTGCATTGCTCTGAGATGCAGTGGATGCCGCAAATACACACTTTGACAGCGTCTCAATGTGACAGTTTTGTGTACTGACCTGTCATGTATCCTCACAACACCCTGTGGGCGCATGTGTGTAGGCACCAAAGTGGCTTCACCCTATTACAGAGCTGCAGTCAGCAGTCAGTGTCAGTCAGTTGCAGAACATGATTAGCCACCCCAGTCGCTATGATTATACATACCTTGCAGCTGCTTTACACAGGCTCTCAGAGCTCGTAGACCAACAGCATCAGCAGCTGGCACAGTTGGCGGCTGCGGCAGAAGAGGCAGTTGTAACAGCGGCCCCTGCTGAATTGGCACAAGCCAGCAGGTTGGCTAGGAAGTTGTATGGCCGCTTGCAGCAATTGCAGGATGATGCGACTGCTGCAGAGATTGTATGTGTCTTGGCAGCAGCTGCAAAGATGGGGGTTGTTGATGGGAAGGTGTATGCGACAGCATCAACACAATTCGTAGATGGAGCACAGCTGCAGCAAGCAAATGACGCACAGATTGCGTCTGTAATGTATGCAGTAGCTTGTTTCAGCAGCAACAGTGGTGGTGGTGATGGGTCATTCAGCAAGCAGCAACAGCATCATGTGCTGAAGCAGTGCACACACAGGTTGGGCACCCTGATACAGCAGCAAAGTCAGGCGCAGGCCAGCTCAAGCAATGCGGCCATCACTGCAGTGGTGGTGGTGATGGGTCATTCAGCAAGCAGCAACAGCATCATGTGCTGAAGCAGTGCACACACAGGTTGGGCACGCTGATACAGCTGCAAAGTCAGGCGCAGGCCAGCTCAAGCAATGCGGCCATCACTGCTGCTATCGAGAGCCGTCCAGAGCCAGCTAATGCTGTTATGGCTCTCTGGGCCCTTGCAACAACTGGCATCCAGATGCCTCGGGTGCTCACCAACCGCCTGTTCGGCTATCTAGCGGAGCCTAGCACAGTTGAGGCCCTGTTGGGTGGTTCCAACAGCTGCAATAGCACTGCACAGCAGCATGTACAACTGCAGGAGGCTTCACGCACCAGTTGCACTGTTCTCTGGGCAGCCGCGCAGCTGCAACTGCCATTGCAGCAACAGCAGAATGTGGAACTTGTTGACAGGTATCTAGCAGCCTTTGTGAGAGCGCTGCCTATTGTCCCCGTGCCTTGTACCAGTGTCACAACTGTACTGCAGTCTTTGGCGGCGCTTCTAGCGAGCCAGCAACAACAGCAGGGCCAGAGCAGCAACCAGGCAGGCCAGGACAGCAGTCAGCAAGGTCCAGAAGCAGACAACTGGCGGTCAGGGTTCCTGCGCTGTAGTAATGAGGTCATTCACCGGCTGCAACAGCAGCAGCAGGTAGTTCGTGGTGCCAGCAGCTCAATTTTAGATGACTGCCAGGCACCTGTAGTTGCTGCCGCAGCTGTTCCACAACCAGCAAGCGGGGGTGAAGTCGTATGCAGTGTCACTGCTGCATGTCAGCTAGTTTGGGCGCACCAGGTTGCTGGCATCCCGATGCCAGATGGACAACTGATGTCATTGCTCACTTTGCTTGGGGAGCAGGTGAGGGCGTCTTGGATTCAGGCTTGGCATGACCTGGAAGGCAGCTCGTTTCCATGTCATCGTTGCATTGCTACTTCAGAAAAACAGCATGACTTTGCAGGTTGTATATGCAGCGCACTTTGGTGTAGTGACCTGACCGTGTTAAGCCCAACATAAGGTCTGGGCCCATCTGTTTCTGGGTCTGGCCTGCAGAAACAGATCTGCACTAATCTGGGCTTTAATGAGGTTTTGTGTGTGTGGTTTCTGCAGGCTCCAGCGTGGATTCTGGCCATAGCGCTGGCTCGAGCTGGAAGTCCTGCAGCAATCACACACCTTCTGCAGTCACCTGCTGCAGCTGGAGCCGACCTGTCATGCATAGCAGCAGCGTTCAAGAAGCTTGTGGAGCTGCAGCAAGCTATGGCAGCATCTCTAGGTGCAGTAGGAGGGCCAACAGCTGCTGCAGGAGCAGCAGACAGGCAGCCATCAGAAGCACAAAATGTGAAGCGTTTTGACCAGCAGGTGAAGGAGTGTGCTAGGCAGGTCAGCGCTTTTGCACAGGCTGCTGGCATCCCTGATCAGCAACAGCTGTCCAGTAAGCAGCAGCAGGAGGCGGTCCAGGGGATGCAGCAGCAACAGGGCCAACAGCAGGCCACTAACACAACAGCTGCCGTAGCCTCAGCTGCTGCAACTGTGCTGTGGTCAACAGCTCAGCTGCAACACAGGGATACTAGGTTGTGCAGCAGCTGCATGCAGATGTTCCACGCCGTGGCGCAGTCAGCTGCAGCAAAGGATGCGGGCGCTGTTGTGAATGGCATGGCTGCAGCTGGCAGGAAGCTGCCGGTCATATACAAAGCAGAGGGGCTGCAGATGCTCCAAGAAGTCGTTGCAGCTTGCGCTGACAAGCTGTTAGCAGCACCACTGGCAGTACAGGCGCTGCATGCCGCAGGGCGGGGCGCTGGCAGCAATGGACAAGGCCAGCGTCGGGTGGAGGCGAAGAAATTTCAGCAGTCCGTGCAGCAAGCAATGTTCACATCGGGAGACCCTGAGTATGTTGTGCTAGCACAGAATGTCCTGCAACTGCATGCTGTTCTGGGCATGCATCTTTCACAGCAGCAGCTACAGGTGGTGTTAGCAGCAGTGGCTGATGAAGCTGCGTTGTCTGGCTTGAAGGACAATGCAGCTACTGCTGCCCTGGTTGCTTCCTTGTCAGCGCTAGCAGAGATCAGCCAACAGATCCCGCCAGCTGGCGATGACAGCAGTGAAGAGCAGGTCAAGCAAGCGCAAGAGTTGCTGTCTGCTGGGGTAGTTGCTGAGGCAGCTTATGAGCAACAGCAGCTGCTGCAGGAGCTCCTGATGTGTGCTCTGCTGCCACGGCTTGCTACTGCAACTCCCAAGCAGGTTGCCAACAGCTTAGAAGCAGTAGCAGAGCTGGCAGTAGGCCCAGCTGAAGCAGCAACAGTAGGCGCTACGCCTGTGTTGGGACTTGCCCTAGCGCGGGACTTTGCTAGAGCAGTGTTCAGCGAGCTGCTTTCCGCAGCAGCTGCAGGAACCGCTGAGAATGGGGCTGACAGCGACACCAGTACGAGCAGCACGGCAGACAGCAGCTTCCTACTCGGCTGGAAGGGTGAACATGTGGCAACTGTTGCTGTTGCAGCTATGCGGTTGAATATAGCATGGCCTGCATTCTTCGCAGCAGTAGAAGCAGACCTGCTGATAGATGGTAGCAGCAGCATGGCTAAAGCTCCAGCTAGTTCACAACAGCAGCACCGCAGGAGGTCCAGGGTGCAGAATGTTCAGCTACAACACTTGGTGACCCTCTGCTGCAGTGCTGCAGCTCTCCAGTGCCGGGTCAAGGGCTTGCTTGCGCATGCTTTTACAGTGGCCCAGGCTCAGGCAGCTGCACAAGCAACTGCAGCCACAGGCAGCAAGCAGCAGAAGCAGCAGACAGCTGCACAGCAGAAGCAACAGCAAGGGTTGGACCTCAGCCAAGCTCTGCTGCTGGCATGGTGTGCCTCTTTAATGGACGTTCCCAAGCTGCAGCAGCAGGCCAAGGAGTTGGTTGTGACAGCAGCAGGAAGCTCACCTGTGCCTTCTGCACCCAAGTCTATGGCAGCGCAACACAGGTCAAGTACCACATCGGCAGCTGCTGTCAAGGCTGCTACTGGCCCCAAGTTACCAGACCAGGTGGTGTTTGCGACTCCTGGTCTCGCTGCCCGACTGTTCCAGCTGCATGTTTGGTTGGCAGATAGGCAGGTGCAAGCGGCTCAGCAGCAACAGCATCAGCAGTGGCTGGGTGAACATATGAATGCAGGAACAGCAGCAGATGCAGGCAGCCATCCAGATGATGTTGCAGGTGAGACAGTGCAAGCAGCAGAAGTGGAGTTTGGCTTAGGCCTGGGGTTATCGGACATCCTGAGCCCTGAGCAGCTGCAAAGAGCTGGACAGCAGTGGTCACAGATGCAGGTGACCGCTGCTGCAGCTGGTGGCGACCAGCAGCTGGTGGTGGGTGACTGGCGGTTAGCCGCTGTAGCTGAGGCTTTGCAGCAGCTGCCTCGGGTGGAGGGACTGTCAGCAGTGACAGCAACAGCAGATGGATGGGTTAGAACCGATTTGGAGGCCCGCATTCGAGGCATACCTGTTGCAGTACTTCTGGTGAATGACTCTGATGAAGAGCATGTGCTGGGTGGCGCTACTTACGCCGCTCGCCACCTTTTGTGCTCCCTGCAGCAGGAGCAGCAAGGTCCAGGTGCTTCTGGTACAGCTGCAGGAACAAATGAAAGTCCTGCACACACCATGAAACCAACTAGACAGCAGCAGCGCAGGCAGCAAGAGCAACCAGCTGTGCAGCATGACGCCCACAGTGCTCCATCTGCCAGCATCACTGGTCGCAGGCCGCTCAGCAGCTATGAGCTTCTGCAGGAATGCCTAGCATACGAGCACGTCGGTGATGTGATGTTCAGAGCTAGGGCTCTAGCAGCACGAGGGTACTGGGTAGCGGTTGTTAGTTGGCAGGAGTGGAGCAACCTTGGGGGCGAGCAGTCAGCTGAGCTGGCATACTTGCAGGACAAGATGTGGCTGCTGTTGCAGGACACAGGAGGGGTGCAGGATAGACACAGGGTATCTGTGGGGATGCCTGTGGCTGCAGCTGCAGCGGTTCATCAGCTGCATCAGCATGAGCAACAGCAGTAAGGTGGCTACCTGCCATCCCTGCAAGGAGAGTGTTGCCACTAAGACAGCAATATGTTTCAGCAGCTAATGGTCAATCAGAAGCATTAGAACAGTGACCTACAACTGGCGACTACTGTTGGGGAACAGGGGAGATGATGGCGAATTGTCTGCAATGTACAGGCTGAAGGTTGCGTTGTTTGGGTGCTGTTGTTACAGATGCAGTGGTGACAGTTAGCGTTGTTGGGCAGAACAGGCAAGGTGACATGCACCATCGCTGTTGGTGCATAATGCAAGTGATGTTGTGTTTGCCATGTTCATCCTGTATGGTGGCTTCTGTTGAGCATGTTCATGGTTTGTGTGTTGTCATGAACAAATTGCAGCATTCACAGCATCTGATGAGCTGTGCAATCCATGTATGCACTGGTGGTCTGTGATTATGGGGATTGTGGTTGAGTCAGTGGCATATGCATGCATGGTCAGGGAAAGCAGGCGTGTCAGATTTTTCTGCGGATGCATGCAGCTTTCTGCCATGTGGCATCGACGCTGCAAAACAGTTTGCCAACATGGTGTGGCCCGCATGATGCGCACCAAGTTGCTCAAATCCTTTTCTGAATGGTATTGTTGTTTGCTTGTTCAATCTTTCTGCTCCAACCGTAGAAGATTTGTGTTTGATTCCTGAATGTTTGTGTTGAGGCGTGGAACCCTGTTGTCGGCATCAGTACTTGTTACATGTGCAGGATCTCATTGTGGCACCCCACCTCAATGTTCTGCAGTGGGTGGTGTCATGCATCATACGGCAGCAGCCTGGGCTGCCCAGCTAAATTTCAGTCAGCCTGCACAGTCAGCTCGTCAAAACGCAGGCCAGCGCCGGCGTTGTGGCTGTTTTTGCTTGTTGTTGTCGTTGTTTTGCAAAATGATCGTGTGAGAAGGGCGTTTATGCTGCTGAGGCCCAGGTAGTTGGTTGATCTTTCGTGGTGCTCATGCCACGGTCACTGTATATGACATTAGTTGACTGCATGTCGACGCTGTGGTGGCGATGTGACCTGGCCAAACTCTGGGATCAGACCAAGAGTTGATGTCATTGGCTGCATGATGCAAGCCATGCCTTCTGATCTGCCGCCAAGTATGTCACAACTGGCAGTGGCCGTGGACTTTAACTGCCCAGCCAGGTGATGAGCCGCCCGGAGGTGAACCGGAGGTGAATGGAAGGCGCTGTTGGGGAGTTGTGCGGTCTTGCGATATCCTGGCGGGTGCCTGGCGCTTGCGCTGTGCTTGCAGAGCTGGGGTAGCCGCGTGCGGCCGATGCGGCAGTACTGCCTCCGGGACCTGAAGTGTCTGCATCCAGACAGTAGGTTAGGGTGGATCTTTGCCAGTAGTTGTAGCTACCATGTATGGGGCAAAGCTGGCAGCTTGATATTACGCCGGCACCTCGTGGCGGTCAACACACTTTGAACGTCTCTCCTGGCGCTCTGGCAAGCGCGGTCCTTCGCGCACTGCCTGCGTCACATACAGCAGTAACACTACCCAGCGAGTCGTGGGTATGTTCATGGTCTGCGTTTTCGAGCTTCGGTCACTAAGAGCTTGCTGCCCGCGATTGCGACTTCATGCATCCCAGCACATATCAGCTCCTCGGCTCTACTTTGGATTGTTGTATGTTGCTGTAGGAGTGTCTGTTGACTATTTACTACAGTCACATGGCCAGTAATGGCCTTATCAGAGCCAGCCAGGCCTCTTGGCTACTGTTGACAGGATTGCTCACATCGCACCTGTTGGCACGCCCAACGAGTGCGCAGACCTCCTTCATCGTCAAGTTTACACCTGATGATGCTGACCAGGTGATAGCTTTGGGCTGACAGATGGTTGTGGAGCAGCTGCACAGAGCGAAAAGTACTTAGGCGCACACACTGCTGCATGGTCAGTGCTCTAGGCCAATACACATGGTTGATGCCCTTCCAGTCTTTGTGAAGGTCATGGAGTCGCGTATTGCAGCGTGCCCAAAGTGCTTTGGTGTCTATGGACAGGACAGCTGGCAACCTTAGGCTCAGCCCCACGTGCATAAAGCTGTCTTTCAATGACTTTACTGCTCTGAATGTGGTGCCTTGGTGTCTTAGGTAGAAGCCAGTTACAAACAACAAGGCCTCGTAATCCGGCAAAGGAACAACAAACTCAATTTCCTGGTTGTTGAGGATCCTGTAACCTCACGTGCAGTACATACAGCAGAAGCACAAGCAGCTGCTAAAACACGAGGAGCAGCCCGGCCACCAAGCAGCGCAGCTATCTCAGCGGCACGCCAAAACCGAACCACCTGGGACTTACCTGACCAAAATCCTGCAACCCCCACAGCAGCCGCTGCAGTCAGGGCTATCAGAGCTGCTAGCACAAAGCTTGCAGATGTGGAGGGGGTTATTGCAGTACAACAGAACCCTCGTGCAAGAAGGTTGGGCAGATTTAGCGCTGTTTGGACAGGCAGAGGGCGCTCGAGTTTCCCAGCCAGCAGGCGCCTAGCTGCAGTGACAACCCGCGGCACCTGTCCTGCTGAGACATTACAGACGTATGCAACAGACCTGAACTACCCAGACTTGGTCATTGGCAGGACCACCGAGCAGGTGCCGTATGGCATATCAATGGTTCAAGCAGATTACCAAAGCATGATTGACATCAGCAGCACGTACAGGAGCAAGGTGCTGTTCTGTGTGATTGATGACGGGCTAGACGTGAGAAACCCTGAGTTTGCGGCAGGTGAGTCCTGGTTACAGGGGGTGGTGTTGTTCACACGGCTAGTTTGGGGCTGTCCCCTGGTTGAAAAATATTGAAAGCAGCCTTGCCAGGCAAAACCACATGCTGCCTTGTGGTACTTGTCTGTCAACACTCTCTCTTGTTGAGACATGCCGACTGAAGACATGTCAACTGAAAACTGATTGTTTGTTATTGCAGGCAGTACCAGTGGATGCATGCCAAGAGCTGTGCGACCCATCACTAAGACCACGCACAACTGCAAGTATCCTTGGAACCAGCCCTATGGCAGTCACGGAACGCACACCTCCGGCACCATAGCAGCACAACGGTCAGGGGCCAGCAGCGGCATTGTCGGCGTAGCTGCAAGCCAAGCACAGCTGTATCAGTGAGTGTGGGTTGGCAAGCCAATGCTCATCAGCTCTCACTGCACAGCATACCTGTATGCCGCTTGAGTTTATGTAGCGATATACTGCGTGCTTTGGTACTTGCACAAAGGTTATATTGAAGAACACCAGACACACAGTCCATTATGATAGCTTTGCCATTGTGTGGGCCTCCAGTTGAAACACTTGCATCGCCTGCTTTGGCAGCAAATTGTTGCTGCCAACCTGTGGCATCAGCCAGCTGCAGCACTCCATATCACAGCGTTGGCTGCAATGAATTCAATTGTGTGGGTTTGTGTTGTATCAACTTGCAGTGTGAATGTGTTTGGGCCCAATGACTACGCTGATGCATCCAATATCATGGTGGCATGGCTGGACTGTGTCAACGAGCTTGACGAGCGCAAAGCTGCAACAAACACCATGGACATGAAACTGGTGAGACTTGAAAAGCAGGGGGCCAACTCGCAATAAGCTCAGCAGCCCGCTTCTGCAGCTGCGGTTATTGCCGACTGAGACTTGTATGGCAGGTTGAGAGCCGATATGGATCACCCTGCAGGCATGCAGCGCACTCAATGTTTGATATATATAACAAACAGTACAGCAGCCAGGTGGTGTAGGCTAGTAGTGAGCCTGGCTGTCAGTTGTTACAAGCCAGGCTTCTTCTACATTCTGACACGCAATTGCAAACCTCCTGATGGTTTCTGGGGAATACGGTGACAGCCTTCTGTGGCTTGACGTGTGATGAGCTTGTGGGACTCATACACGTCATTTCCAGATTGCAGAGTAACAGTTCCCGCTCGCAGGTCATCAGTATGTCACTGGGGTGGGAAGGGAGTCTACCAGTCGACAGTGGGGATGTTGTGCACGACTCCCTTGCTCAAATAGTGTCAGAACGTCCTGATGATATCTTATGGGTGGCTGCAGCAGGCAATGACGGAAAAGCAAGTAAGGGGGTGCTACGTGCACATGCTAAAGTGTCTTCAGTGTAGATATTATAAAAGCGAAAACAGAGAGTGAGTGCTTGACAGGGTTTCATCTGGGCTTATCCTTTGTTGGTTGCAATCGGTTTCCTATTGGGTGTGGAGAGTACCATTCTAGACGGTGAGGTATCCACTGTAACTTCTCTCTCTAAAAAAGACAAGACTAAAGTTACAGTTTAGGTCCTGTTGATGAGTTGTAAAAAGTGCTGCACAGAACCGGTCTGGCCGCTCTGCTTGAACGTCACAGCTTAACTCCATCTATGACGGTGCAGCATGCATGCAAGTTGGCCGATGGACTAGGACTCACAGCACTGCAAAAAGTACAGGTACCAATGCAAGCGTTGGGAATCCACTGTGTGTTTTACTGTGTGTATTTCAACCGTCCTTGTCCTGACTGCAGTGATAGAATTCCCATCTGGGTACGACGAAGTGGTGTCAGTCGCTGCAATTGACGAGACTCAGCAACATGCATCTTTCAGCACTTGGAATACAGATGTCGAGTGGTAAGCCTCCACTGAGTGGCCAAACCCACGCCCGGTTGCTGTCCTCGTATCGTACTCGTTTCATGACATGGTGTGCTCGACGTGCTTTGGCCGTAAGTTTAGGGCTCTGACCATCCAATGTTTGTCTACGTGATGTCTATGGAATGCACGCAGGGCGGCACCAGGCGTCAACGTGCTATCAACAGTGCCGTTGGGCGAGGCGGCCTGCCGGAGCGTTTACAACGACAACGTGAGAGTCATCACCGGAAGCAGCTTCACCAACAGCGATATGCTCACCAGCCCTTGGCCCTATCTAATCGAGGGCAGCGGCAAGTCCTCCACAGGTCTTTCTGCTGTGACGGCCAAAGTCGTCGACTGCCAGCTTGGTCTAAGCACTTGCGCTAACGCAACCGGGAAAATATGTCTCATACAACTGGATTGGGCAACATACTATTGCAAACAGGTATACAACTGCATGCTTGGCGGGGGCATCGGTGTGTTGATCTACCACTCCGCCCGACGAAGCATCATTGTTAACAAAGTGGACACCTGCGCTAATCAGAGCCAGCTACAGGCAGAATGCACTTTGCCGGACTGCACACCTCTTGCGTACGTTAATGACCGATCGCTGGTGTACCCAGAAAAGCTCCAAACTGTCTGCCCGACGACACCGCCCGGCGGGTTTGCCTGGCCGGTAGCGATGGGCTTGACTCTGCGGCAAGGCACCGCCGTCAAGAATGCGCTGATCACCAACCCCAATATGCAGTTAACCCTCGACCCCTGTGGAAGCACAACAGGCGGCCAGGTTGTCGGCCTAGGTTTCATGGACGGCACATCCATGGCCACCCCAGCAGCGGCGGGCGTCGCTGGCCTCGTTTGGTCGGCACATACGAACTGTCTGGCATCAGAGATCCGAGCAGCAATCTCTAGCAGCAGCAAGGATCTGTACACTGCCGGCAGGGACGAATATACTGGCAATGGCCTGGTGCAGGCAGCAGCAGCGCATCAGTATCTACTGGCACATCCCTGCAGGACAGAGGCTACTGGCTCCATTATCACGGGTGGTGGAAGTGCAACACAGATGGGCTCTGCTGAGCAGTGGGCAGCAGCATATCAGGGCTCTGTGGACAGCTATCTGCAATCATACTTTGGATCTGGCACTACAGAGCAGTATGAGAGCACCATGTCATCATGCACACAAGGTGAGCACAATCATGGCTGCAGCGGCGACAGCCACAGGAGCTTTTAGGTCAGTACCGCACTGCCTTGGTCAAGCTATTTCCCTGGCAGGAGGGGCATTGTGAGGCACCTTATGTACCAGAGTGCCTGCAGACAGACTGGATGCTCTGCAGCATCTTCGGGGGAGTATCCATGTAATGCATGTGCCCCAGTGCGGGTATGCAGCCGCTGCAGCTTGTGTTACAAAATAAACGGTTCTGCAACTTATGCATTGGTGTGTTTTTGCTGCAGAGCCCTCGCTGACAGGGACATTACAGCGCACATCCTCATCCGCCAACATAGCATCCACGTGCCAGTCTGGCTGCTATTCTCAGTACAAAATGACGCTTTACAAGGGCACAACTTGTAGCATTGCTTTGATGGACCCAACATGGGGTGGCAGTGGCTGCCTTAAAGGCGTAGGGGAAGTGACTTGGAAAGGAGATGGTAAGGAGCATTGGCCAAAACCGGTGTGGTGTTCCACCACATGTATCCTGCATCACACATGGGCCCTGTTCTCTATGGCTGAGCTTGCTGCTGCAGATACTGTGCAATCTTGCGGCTTGAGGCATGCTACTGCTGAAGGGACCCATTGCTGTAAGAAGTCTGTGCCTGTGTCAGCCATGCATGTACACGAAGCATGATAGGCACTGAACAGATAACATGTTCACAGTGCTTATAAAACCAAAAACTGCTGCAGACGTTGTGCACGTGCCACGTACATGTATGCAGGGACATGGAGCTCAATTACTGGCATGTTCCCTGCAAATGGCAGTGGGCCAGGGAGCCTTTTTACTATGCAGTACACCAGTGGTAACCAAGCCACAATCAGTATCTTCAGTGTGGACATTGCAACACCGTGCACGGCACAGTACACTCTGTCTGCTGGACTCATGGTGCCTGTCAGCAATGCCGCAGTAGTGACTGCTAGGATGCAGTGGTTGACATGGGCTGCAATGCTTGCAGTAGCCACAGTGATCTGGTTATAGCAGCAAGCAATGCATGCGAATGAATTTATTGTTTCACATATTTGAGCATCATTCGACTTGACTGTTTGGAGCACACTGGCTTGTTTGACTACCTACATCAATATTGCAAGTATTCTGTTGCCACAGTGCATACAGCAGACATGTTGATGCTGCAGCTTGCGCTGTTGGTGCAGATTGGACTTGCAGCCTGCAAACGGTTTGCGAATGTGCAGGCCTATCATTACCGGTTAGGGTTTGGACACTGAAAAGAAGACTTATTTTTGCAGATGTCAAGCAGCATTATGCTTGCAGAGCATCAATGGTAGGCTGTGATATATGCTATTTCTTGGGACGTGGATTTGTGCTGCATCAGACTTCCGACATGGCATCATGTGACTGGATCATTCGCAGGAAGCCCTGCGGTTCAGGGCAATTGCATTGTCTGCCTCGTTTCTTCATGTCAGTTCCTTCATGTTGGTTTGCACCAATTGGTCTTGCAAGACTTATCAAGACTGCTGTGGCTGTTTGAGGCACTGCACCCACGACAGGGTCTGCTGTATCTGTGGCGGGTGTTGTAGTGAGGGTGCCAAAACAGTAGAGTGAGCATGAATGTCGATGTCGTTGTCGTTGTGGGCAGGAGCAGTTCAGCAAATGGTCGGAGCGTGTTCCTTTGGCTCGGCAGCTGCCTGTGTCTGCGACTCACAGAAAAGTGCTAGTTGTGATGCCATTAGCAGTCAGGACTGGTTTCCGCCTCTGAAATGGGGCGCGGGGCCGATGGCCATAGTGCTATGGCTGGTGGGTAGCTTATATATAGTCAGGACTGGTTATTGATGGCTTTGCAACAGCCATATATGCTGTTGCAATTGTGCATGATGGGGCCGCCATTGTTGGATAATGATGCAGCTCGTATCGTGCTGTCACATGCTGCGTTAATCGTGCCACACGATGCTCACACCAAGAGGCTCAACTCGAGGCACATTTGGGGATTTGCACATCAGAGCATGTCCACCCGTGTGTACAATGCAAAGTTGCTGATGGAGGTGACCAAAACACACCGGAACAGCATGGCCCATCATAGCATTAGTCTGCGACTGGTCTGACACATACTGAGTCAACTCAATGCAATGCAGAAAACCCCTTGCTTAACTCGTGCCAAAGCCTTTGAATGCAACAATGCTACTCGCTACCTGCTTGAACATGTCTTCATGACTCTTATTTAGGAAATCTAGTGTCAACAACCCTCGTCACTGCAATTGGCTGTTCCTGGAAAGTGCGGCATATCCTAAAAGAGCTTGTTCACCAAACTGGCGGCCAGCCCTGGCGCTTGTTTGCTTTTCTCCTCAGGCCTACCCAGCCGCCCTGCTGAACCTCCTGCTGCCAGCTGCTGCTGCCGCCGCAGCTTGCGTGCCTGCTCAACCGTCAACGGCTTCTTGACAGCTGCTACTGTTGCATCCAGCAGCGGCCCTCGCCGTGCTAGCTGCCCTGCTGCTCGTGCGGGTTGGCTCTGCTGCTGCTGCTCAGCCATAGAGCTGCGGCGGTCAGGCGAGGTGGGCCTGCTGCCAGCACTCGTACTGCTGCTAACACCTCCAGCAGCAGCAGCGGCGGCAGCAGCAGATGCTGCCCTAGGCAAGACAGCTGGCAGGACCACTTGCATTTCCACCACATGCGGCTCAATAGATTTACCTTGAGTGTTCACTCGCGTATGTGCAGCTATGTCTGCTTTCACGGCTTCATAGAGCCGCTTCTGCTCTGAGCTGGCTTTGAGAACTCCAGACCCCAGATAATCTGGGTCTGTGTATTCCCTGGTATCCACATACTGCTGCTTGCCAGACCCTGCACCGTTGCTGCTGCTGCCAGCCTTTCTAAGCCTGTTTTTGGACACAGCTTGCAACCTCTCCTGCATGCTTCCAGAAGGCGCCC
>NSMO01003998.1:15814-28068 GCA_002588565.1 Coelastrella sp. UTEX B 3026 | reverse complement strand
CACCACATCTGAGCTCAGAGTTGCCGCTCTTTGAACACTGCCGCCATCTGTCCGCCCCTTAGTGTATAGTATGCTTGGTTAGGCTTGCTGTCAGACATCCAACACAGCCACAGTCGCGCCCTTGTTGATTTTCTTCTGCACAGAGGTCATGCATGCATGTTCAACACTAGTACCGCTAAACTGCAACATACACGCTGATTTCTGGTGCTTGTATCCAACGAATACGGCACCGGTGTCTCTTTGTGCAGACAATTCAGCATTTTGTGCTGACATGGCTGACTTAAACCAGCCAAACCCCATGGACCAAGCCATGACGGACCAATCCATGACTCAGCCTCAGGTCACCGGCCAGCCCGGTATGGCATGTACACTTGGAGGCCAAGATTGCGCCCCGCTTACCTGCGTGGACAACGGCAGCGGGCCCTTGTGTCAATAGATTGCCAGTCCATCGCCCACAGCATATGTTTTACTACCTTAACAGAGGTAGCTTCAAAGCTTTGGCAAGATTCTCGTGTACATGATGATGAGCAGTCATGGCCGGGGGGATCTTGTGGACTGCCAGTGGTGTAACTCATGACAGCGGCGCTATGACTGCATGGTCAGGACCTAGTGAAGTCCTGCAAGTCAGCTCATGCAACATAGCATACCATGTTGAACAGCACAGAGAGCTCTTTGGGTGGCAACCCCCATGCATGGCACTGCAGCTATTGCCCGCGCATCTGACCTGTTGCATGGCTCAGTCACTTTCATAGTATGTCAAGTGTCAGCATGGCTTGAAAATGTCCCTTGCAGACGGACTCCGTCTGGCACGTTGTTGCTGCATAGGGATCATAGGCTGGAACAGACTTGGAACATTCCGTGTTGGTGCCGCTCCGGCTGTTCTTGAAGCGCTGCCAGTCAAATGTTTCAGCAGCCTGATCAGTTGATCAAGGTTGTTGTGTCATTAAGGGAAGGGATATGCTGGGTGTCTACTGCTGATTGACATGTTGGGTGTTGTTATCTATGACTGGCTGAGGTGGTGCAACATTGTAGATGCTGTGGCAATCTGATTGCTTGTTATGTAACACCATTCATTGCCAGTGTTTGCTCGAGTGGCCTGTGTTACTTACTGAGCCAATGCAATGACCATGTTTGAATAATGGCTAACTACTGCTTTGACAGTCACTGTGCTGTAGTGTTTTGTAAAATCATTTCACAAAATGTCTGCATCATGTTCAAATGTGCCACCTGCCAAAAGCTGCAGTAACCTGCATGCATGAACACCCTTGGTGTCATGACGATTGAGAGGCTTGTGGCTTGGATGATTTGAATGATGATATACTGAGTAAAACATCATGCACTAAACCATGGATCTTCCTTGCAGCTTGTCCAAATGGTGGTTGTACAACACTGAGATACCATACGGCTGAGCCTTTTGTAACATGTATTACAGCTTTTACAAAAGGCTATAGTAGTAAAGTATCTATACCTTAAGGTATAGATACTTTACTGATATCAATGGACTTGACAGATATGCGTGATATTATGACGTGAGTTGGCTCGATAACATACTCTAACTCAGTGGGCCACTGAGTTCTGCCTTGTTGGCACCCCTGAGGGTGGTTTGATCTTGATGTGCCAGTGTGGCTGAGCCACCGAGTACGTCCCGAAAGCTTTGCGGCCGAAAAGGGTATTTCTTCTTCTTCTACTTGCCAGGCATGCCTTGAAAGACTGCTCCCAGCCACAGCAGCGTCAGGGCCCAGCAGCCCGGGCCTCTGTTGCCATACCCCTGCCTCTGTTACCATACCCCTGTAACCCCTTCCCATGCTACTGCAGCATCTTGCTACTAGCCTCCAGGTCTGCTGTTATGTTACGTAAGCACGTTAGTACTTACCTCTGGTCATGCACTCCGAAGGACCCGCAACGGACCGGTCGCAAGTGGCGACCTCGCAGATGATCATCATGTCATGACGGAAGGTGCACTCAGCATGTAACGGGACACCTAGTGTGTATCAGTTACAATGCATTACAGAGACGCTTGAATGCTGTCGCATACACTAGAACGACGTGTGCTCAAGCACAAGAGTGGGTTCGATGCGTCTATGTGGACTTGTAAGAGTAACACCCCGCCATGCCAATGACAGGCGTGGACGCTACGTCGGCAACCCAAAGGTCCACACGGGCTGCTTCAGTACCACAATCTATGTAGTGTCTACTGGTCCTGTCACAATTTGGTAGCGAGGGCGGGTCCTTCTGCGTGCCTTTGGGTAAGAGTCACCGTCGACTCTTGCTTCCACTGTCACCATTACGCCATAATAGGCAGTCTATAAAATACACTGTAATCAGTGCTGATCGCACTCCTCTGTGGCCCATCTAGCCCAGAAGGTCACCCTCGGCAGAAGCCGCCCGCCAAGCTGGCCTACTGGCAGCTTTTGTTCTGCGGAACAGGTATGGACTGGGAACAAAAATAAAAGCATTGCTTCTGATGAGCCACCGCGGACGAATGGTGGTCAGCACACTGTTCAGCATACAGCTGTCACTGCATCGCAAAGGCCAGTCTGCACCCGCAGCATCGCCTGTAGCTGCACCGCCTAAGCGTGTGGTGCTGCGCTTTGAGCCTAAGTCAATGGCAGCTGCGAATGGCCTGCGACGCATGAGGCACTTGCAAGTGCACAAAAAGCCTGAGAATATGCTGCAGGTATAGCCGCTGTGACAGCGGCTCTGCGCGAGATTGATGAGCTTGCTATCAAGCACTCTTCCAAGAAGTCACAGCTATGCGATCGGGTAGAGCACCTGCAAGCTGCGTTTGCTCAGCTGCTGTTTCGCCTGCAGTGGGCGCTCACGCTGCTTATGAAGCCTGCATAGCTGCAAGTGCCTCTGTTAGGAACTGATCTTTTGGCCAAAGATCAGTTCCTTACAGAGGCACTTGCAGCTATGCAAGCTTCATCTCCAATGGAGCTCGAGCCACAGCAGAGCAGCCACAGCAGAGAGTTGGCTGAGCCAACTGCACCTGCTGCAGCGCATATGGATGCATCCAGCATCTGCTATTGCTGAGCAGGTTCGTGCATCATTATGCGGCTTCTGGCGCCAGACGCAGGCGTCCAACTAAAGTTGCTCGCCTTGATATACTTCGTTGCTGCCCGTGTGTTTCAGATCGTAGCCATCACGCCACAGTCAGAAATCCTGGCAAGGCTGTGACATCGCATTGATGACAGGACCCCACTCTGGCCACTGGACCTTGACCGACTAGCATCTGCTAAACCCAGACCCAATGAGGCCACCGACTGCAGTACAGCACTGGCCTGGCAAACCGCCGCTGGCAGCCTATACCACAGGAGTGTCGCTGACACACATTACGACACTCAAGAACCACACCGCCAAACCCTGACGCCTCCCTCCATGCTTCACGCAGACCATCTGACCTCCGAAAAGTTATTAAAACCACATTCAGGACCCTCTGTTGTGTATATGCCCATGGCCATAGAGTTATGGCTGGTGGGCTGTATATAGTATGTACAGCCCACCAGACATAACTCTATGGCCATGGGCATCGCGCCCCTGAGTCAGGGGCGGAAACACACTTTGTCTGTTGTGGTGATTCTGTTGTGGTGATTCAATTTCTCATTCAAGTTGATCCCCGTTCATGCCACAACAAGTTACTTGCCATAGTCTGCAGGTGTGAGATCCACCAGATGTAAGGGGCCCAGACTCCACTGCAGGTCCGCCCACTCACGGTACTTCCAACTATGTGAGCAAACACTTATGTGGCGCATTCTACACCCACGGCGTATCAGGGGCCCAACATTCGCTGCAGGTACTAGTATTCATCTCGACTCGAAGGTACTTCAACTGAGTACACGAGTTGTGTCTACTGCGCTAACACTGGCATCAAGTTGCTGTTTGCTTCTTTCCTACTACTGTGAAATAGAAGCTGCTGGCCGTCCCGCAGTGAGCAAACTTCATGGTCCTGCAGGAGAGACAAAAACCAGGAGGTTGAGCTGGATTGGGGCTTAGGATTGGGGGCTGTGAGGCATCCATCACACCATCCATAACAGAAGCAGCAGATGGCAAAACGAGCTGGTTTAACTGCCTTCCAGAGTCTAGATGTTTGGGCTTGACATCCAACTTTGCAGATACACGTGCCCCCAAACCATCATGGTTTGGCACTAGTGTACAGTAGTGTAGTACAGTAGTAGAACACTAGTGTACCGTACGGTACGGTACTGTTATCATAGGTATGTGCCAAGACACACAATAGTCACCACGCTACACAAAGACCTGAATTTGCTGTGAAAGCTATTGCCAGCATAGTGTGAAAGTATTGAGCCATGCAACAGTGCAATAGTGTACCAAACGCTTCAAATCACCAGGATGGTGACAACTATGCAGTGGCATTGGCTTCAAGCTGTGGCACAGCAGATGAAGGCTCGTATACGGCTTTGAATTCAATGCAAGAAGGTTGGCATGTCTCAGAGGCCGCACATCAATGTAACCATAGCTATAATGTGGCCAAACATGATGTGGTCTGCTACTTGCATCCTTAGCCGTCAAAAAGTTTTATCAAAGTTGATGTATCAACTACTATACATGGAATATGCGGTACATGCATACTATATAGTCACGCCGTGCTGCAGCTCAAATAGACGTATAATACCGTATTATTATAGTATAAGAACCTGTCTAATACTGTGTAGACACAAGATATCATTGCTGTGCTTCGCTTTGTATTGCGCAAATAGTAGGGTTGCGCTATCAATGATGCCATAGTCAAATGCCCATGACATGTGCTACGAGATCACTGTGCTGTACCTTTGGCTAAGCACACAGGTAGATGTCACAAGGATGCAGAGTCCCCGCAGCTCACCCATAGTATTGGTGAAGCTGATGGTGAAGCTGAATCTCTCTCCATGCACAGGGGCCAGCGGATTTGGCCCAGGCAGCAAAGACTACCTGTAGAACTCTGTTGGTCATGGACTATGGAATATATACGATTTCGTGTGAACAATAGTAGGAACCTTTAGAATGTTGCATGGGCCCCCAAAATCTACATGTATATCTCCGTCACTACTCGTGGGTCAGCAAATGCTACATACTGGCACACCTTTTATCGCCCATGACAATCTGGTTGATGCCGGACAGCATGACTTTCTGGTGTTGTATGGGCACCCCAGTAGCTAACTGCAGCTGGCGCTTGACTTCCAGCATCGGTGTGTCAGCGCTGATGTGGATTGTTACTTCTGAACCACATGGGAGATTCTGAGGGAGGATCTGGACCTGTGTGACAGCAGCAGCAGCAGCAGCAGCAGTCAAATACTGTTGAAGTGCCCTGTGGTTAAGTGCAGCTGAAGCTTCGCTGGGGGCTTCCATCATGGGTGTGTCAGCGCTAAGTGCCTTGTGTACTGTTACTTTTGAATCATATGGCAGACCCTGGGGGAGGATCTAAACCTGTGTGGCAGCAGTAGCAGCAGCAGTAATCTGTAGAAGTGCTTGCGGTCAACTGCAGCTGAAGTTTGACTTCCAACATGAATGTGTCAGCGGTGATGTTGATTGTTAGTTCTGACCACATGGAAGACCCTGAGGGAGGATCTGGACCTGTGTGACAGCAGCAGCAGCAGCAGCAGCAGCAGCAAGAACACTAAACTGTTGAATTGCTTACGGCCAACTGCAGCTGAAGCTTTAGTGTTCTAACATCAAGTGTCAGCGCTGACGTGTCTTGTTGCTCCTCAACCACATGGGAGACCCTGAGGGAGGACCTGGGCCTGTAGCGGCTGCAGCAGCAGCAGCAGCAGCAGCAGCAGCAACAGCAACAGCAATCTATTGTTGAGGTGCTTGTAGCAAACTTCTGTTAACGCTGAAGTCATAACATGGGTGTGTCAGCGCTGATGTGGACTGTTTACTTCTGAACCACATGGGAGATTCTGAGGGAGGGTCTGGGCCTGTGTGACAGCAGCAGCAGCAGCAGCAGCAGTATTATACTGATGAAGTGCTTGTGACCAACTGCAGCTGAAGTTCCGCTTCCCACATCTGAAGGGTCAGCGAGGATGTGAAGTGTCCAAATTTCACTCAAATACCCTAAGGGAGGATGTGGACCTGTGTGACAGCACCAGCTGCAGCAGCAGCAGCAGCTGCCCACCTGCAAACCCAACATCGGTATGTCAGTGCTTATGTGGAGTGTTACTTTTGGACCACATGGAGGATCTGAACCTGTGTGACAGGACCAACAGAAACAGCTGCAGCAGCAGCAACTTGGCAGCAGCAGCAATGTATTGCTGACATGCTTACAGCCAACTCCTGCTAACGGTCAACAGTATCAGCAGCCTCTTGCCTCGCGCACCTTGACAGGTGTCACTTCTGTTGCAGCCATAGCTTCAGGGTGCCTGGCCACTACTAGTAGTAGGTGGTACCGCTCTGTCGCTGCATGAAACACAGCAGACCCGTGAACACCATTTCGGACCGCTGACTGAAACATCTATCCAGCGTAGATAGCCTGGGCACCATTGTTCTAGTATGCACTGGCAGCTGCAGCTGCAGAGCAGTTGAGGTGACAGCTGAGCTACTGCTGCTACAGCGTGTACACCCTGTTGCATCCTCACGCGTCGCTCACCCCTAAGATTTGAGGAGAAAGATCGTATGCTCGTGATGGTATTAAGAGTCGGTACTTGTCCCCGTGACTTTCTTTTCAATGAGATAGGTCCCTCGGCAATTCAAGGTGCCTGCATTCAATATCCTATTCGTTGTGTGCGTACTGGCACCATGCGTGACCTTATTTATCTGAGTTCTCTTCAAACCCCAAATTGCGACCCTCTACCAAACCGCAGGCCTCTTGGATAATGCATGCATCGGCTGGTCGAAATACTGTACTGTGATGCAGTACACTTGCTGCACCACACGTGCGCCTGTGACGATTGGCTGTGACGCTCTTTACTTAGAGTGTGGTTGTCCAACGGTGGCGTGGCGAGAGCCAAAAGGTGAAACACAAGTGCAACGGGAGCGGCGTGCTGTGACCGCTCCGGTGGATGGGACCGTGGGTGCCTGCAATACAGGAGACACTGACATAAGCAGCATGCAGTGACATGCATAACTAATTACTCATTTTGCGCGCCTGCAGGGGGCGAAGAAGGAGGCTGATGCCTGCATGCGGGGACACCCGCCTTGTGCCATTCGCCCGCTGAGTGCAGAAACAGAGGCCCTAACAGTACACCGACCACCCGTATCACAACGCAGGCTGTCAAGATACACAGGCCGCAACCACGCAAGCAAGGCACTGACACGCAAGAGGGAATGTCTTCGAAAGCGGCACACGCAGATGCGTTGGGGACTATGCACGCTCTAACAATGCTGAGACACAGCTAACACCGATGCCGTCAAGCTACAAGTGCACCAAAGTGTAAGCTGGACGACTGGACCTCAGCAGATGCAGCATCCATGCTCCAGCACGCTTAGCTCACATGAGGCTTCCCACAGGCTCCAGGAACACCACCAAGACCCCATATATTGCGTTACATTCAACAACTATGACGAGCGGCACTACGACCTCGTAGCTAGCGCAGGAGGCCAGCAGGTGTGGACACAGCAGCAGCTGGCGGAGATTTCGAATATAGCGCAAGCCATGTCGCCCGCAATCGTCCAGTATACGGGCATATGCTAAGCATTACCCGCTGCGTACGTGACCGCAGGCTACGGTGTACAGATGTAAGCCGGGAGGAGAGCTAGAAGTCTTGAGAACTTATGTAGATGACCACCCCAGGGTCAACATCAAGGCAAGTTTGCAGCAGCTTTACACCTGTGCAGTGGCCCAAACAGTAGTCGTCAACAAAAAGCAGTCTAGCCAGTCTGGCAACAGCATCACGGAGTTCTGCAGCTGCAACTGGCCAAACAGTAGTAGCAGCAACTGCTAAGGTTGGCATCATTTGGTAACCGTCTCATCAGCCGTGAAGAATACCGTCTAAGACAGCCAAGTAACTACGTTTAAGCTTGCTTCTCTCTTGAACTTGCCGCCTTTCGCTGTGGCTGGTTGTGATTTGCAGGGTACAACCGAGTATGACTCCTGGTACGTCTGCAAATGGACGTACGACATCAAGACGCAGCATCCACTACTGCTGCTGGCGGGCAGAATGGCAATCATGCGCATCATCGACATTACAACAAATCAGTGGAAGGTAACACTTACAGTTCGCAGGACGGCATGGTGCCGTACTCACTGATTTAATCAAGCCTCTGGCGCAAGCACTTTGCTTTCTCTATCATATTCTACTTGAAGCATTTTTGCCGCAGCGCTGGCATTGTATGCGTCATCAAAATAATCAACCTAGAGGTAATGTAGTGTGGCCCAACCCACACAAATACAACTGCTAGTGCATAGTATGCACAAAAATAAATCCACATCAAGACGCATCATCCACTGCTGCTGCTGGCGGGCAGAATGGCAATCATGCGCATAATCGACATTGAAACAAATCAGTGGAAGGTAACATCTATGCCGCAAAGTTGGCAAGATAGCATTGTGCCGTACAGTATGATATTCTAAGCCTCCGGCGCAAGCAGGCTTGCATCTGTTCCAGTATGTTTGTTTCATTGTGAATGTTTCATATGGTTTCGGTTTGATCGATGTTGCCGCACAATGTACGCTTCACGATCATAATCAAAGCAGACGCGATGTAGTATGACGTAATTCACACACATGCGACTAGGCACTGACTTGAACCCAGTTACGCTGCTGTTCCAGCTGCTGCAAGCGGTGTGGTATACACAGGTTATGCTGCTGCTGCTGCTGCTGCTGATGATATTTGCAGAGCTATACGGCACATGGCAAAGAGGCCAACGCTGCTGCTGCTGCTGCTGGTGCTGATGTTTGCAGACTTTTACGGCACACGGCAAAGAGGTCAACGACATATCAGTGCACACACAGAGGCCTGACATCATCATTACAGCAAGCAAGGTGCACATAGCATACGCTTTTCTGTTCTTGAGTTGACCATGTGGCTATTGCATTGTACAGCATTTCTAAGTGCATCTCCAATGCTTCTGCTGCTGCTGCCACTAGTAGCATTGTACAGCATTTTTAAGTGCATCTCCAATGCTGCTGCTAGTGGCAGCAGCAGTGCACAGGATGTGCCAGATGAATATGGCAGCGGCGACATATCAGTGCACACACAGAGGCCTGAGATCATCGTAACAAGAAGCAAGGTAAATCCATCATACGCTTTCTCATCATAGGCTTTCTGATTTTGAGTTGCCCTGAGGCTATTGCATTGTTCAGCACTATGAGTGCATCTCCAATGCTGCTGCTGCTGCTGCTGCTGCTGCTAGCGGCAGCAGCAGCGCTGAGGATGTGCCAAATCAAGGTGGCAGCGGCGACTTATCAGTGCACACACAGAGGCCTGAGACCATTATAACAGGAAGCAAGGTGGATTTATCATATGATTTGTTTTGAGTTGAGTGATTATGTGGCTATTGCATTGTACAGCAGTATGAGTGCATACCCAATGCTGCTGCTGCTGCTAGTGGCAGCAGCAGTGCACAGGATGTGCCAGATGCAAATGGCAGCGGCGACTCATCAGTGCACACACACAGGCCTGAGATCATTATTACAGGAAGCAAGGTGGCAGGCTTTCTCATCAGAGGCTTTCTGGTTTTGAGTTATTACGTGGCTATTGCATTGTGCAGCTTTATGATTGCTGGTGGTGGTGCTGCTGCTGCTGCTGCTGGGCGCACACAGAGGTAATCTCGGAAAAAAGGGAGGTATGAGTGTAGTGTTTCTTTTTTGAGGTCAGGTCAGAGATTGGCTTTGTCAGGAACAGCATGGTGGGGGGGTTTTTGGCCCTGGGAGGCTTTTTACAGGAACTGCCAGATGTCAAAGTAATTGAATCAGCAGAATCATAGTTCATATTATTCCTCAGAGTTGCAATTCTAGGGGCCTAATGCACAACCAACAAAGTTCCAAGGCACAAACACCTGTCTTTTTACTGCAGTAGCACATTTATATACGTGACTGCTGTTGCAATGTCTAAACTGTATAGTGACTTCCCGCTGCTGCTGCTGCTGCTTGTGATTCGTCTGCAGGATCATTCTGTGCGCGTGTGGAACATCGCTGTCAGCTGCTGTGCTGTTCTACTTCAAGGGCCAGGAGGCCACTTGGGTGAAGTGTTCACACTGGTGCGTGATTAGTATATAATCATATTGATTGCAATCATACGGGTAATCAAAGCAACTTTGTTGTCTTAAACCTACTGTTGTTAGGCAGAGTATGCTCGGTGTGGGATCAGGGAAGGCAGCTGTCTGCTAGTTACGTGTCTGGAAGCAGTGTGCTTAGTCAGACTGATCTAGTGGTGTCTCTTGTAAATGTATGCCTTATGTTGGCTGCTGTGCTGTTCTAGTTCAAGGGCCAGGAGGCCACTTGGGGGAAGTTTTCACATTGGTGTGTGATATTCATATTTATATAGATGGCTGCCATCATACATTTGATGAAAGCAATCTTGTTTTCATTCTTTTGTTTTTGCAGTCGTGCATTTGCAATGTAAGAATCAGGGAAAAAGACGACTGAGTGTATGTCGGGGATGATCAGCACGCATAGGCAAACCGATCTACTGGTGTCTGTACGAGATATGTGTCCCTTATGTTGGCTATTGTGCTGTTCTAGTTCAAGGGCCAGGAGGCCACTTGGGGGAAGTGTTCACACTGGTGCGTGATATTCATATTTACATACATGGCTGCGATCATACATTTGATGAAAGCAATCTTGTTTTCATTCTTTTGTTTTGGCAGTCGTGCATTTGCAATGTAAGAATCAGGGAAAAAAGACGACTGAGTGTGTGTTTGAAATAATCAGTGCGTGCAGGCAAACCGATGTAATGGTGTCTGCACAAGGTTTGTGTGCTTTCTGTCGGCTGTCGTGCTGCTCGACGTGTTATTTTTGAAAGAAATGAAGTCATGGGTGTACACTTGAGTAAAAGATCTACACTTGGTTCCCTGTCCTATAAGGAACTAGCATTTTTTAAAAGGGTTTTGCAGGGTTTTGCAGGGTGCAGAGGATATCATATTGTGTGCGTGCCGGTCGCTGGCTGTTATAATGTTCTGATTCAAGGGCCAGGCTGTCGGTCGGGCAAGGTGTTACGAATGTTTTGCAATGGTGGAGGTGTCTGTGTTATCAATGGTGAGTCTGGGTTCGCCTGTCATATGCTGTGAAGGTTGATGATTTGACACGGACTTGTTTGTCTGTCTGGTGGTCGACACACATGATAATTATCGACTTTTTCTCTTACTTACTTTGGTATTTAGGTATATCTAATAAGTAAAATTTTAATAATGTATAATCATAATATAATTATAATACAATATAATTATAATAAATAACAAATTCAGTTAAGTGATCAAGTCCCAGTGTGGTCACAATGAAACATCTGTCTCATTCTCAATGCTGCAGGATTTCCACCCCTTCAATCCTGATCTCTTTGTGTCTGGTGGCATGGACGCTGCCATCAAGATCTGGACACTCAAAGGTCAGCGGCTGGTGTTTGTTAGCAAGAGCAGCAGCAGCTGCAGCAGCAGCGGTTGTTCCATGATGACTGCAGCGGCAGCAGCGGTCACCGCATTGTTTTGAAGGCATTACCATATTTCCACCTACTATGTCACAACTGTGCAATGTGTATCGACTCTGTTTTGTCTGTTTGTGTCTGGTGGTATGGATGCCGACATCAAGATATGGACACTCAAAGGTCAGGGGTTCGTGCCTGTTTGTGCATAGCAGCGGCAGCGGCAGCAGCAGCAGCGGTTGTTTCAAAGAGGACAGCAGCAGCAGCAGCATTCTGGATGCTATGAACCATGCCACCTCTTCGAATCACACACGGGCAATGTCAATGATTTGTTTCATTTGTCTGTTTGTGTCTGGTGGTATGGACGCTGCCATCAAGATCTGGACACTCAAAGGTCAGCGGCTGGTGCTTGTTAGCAAGAGAAGCAGTGGTTGTTCCATAGATGACGACAGCGGCAGCAGCGGCCACCGCATTGTTTTGAAGGCATGTTACGTGAGACCCAAGATTGGCCTACCAATACCTTAGGAACCTTGTACCGGCATCCGGTTTTGGAGTGTCTACCTCGCCATCGTCCCCATAGTCAAGGACGATGGCGAGGTAGACACTCCAAAACCGGATGCCGGTACAGGATTCCTTAGGTATTGGTAGGCCAATCTTGGGTCTCACGTAACCCCCCCCCCCCCCCCCCCCCCCCCCCCCCCCCCCCCCCCCCCCCCCCCCCCCCCCCCCCCCCCCCCCCCCCCC
>NSMO01003998.1:0-15804 GCA_002588565.1 Coelastrella sp. UTEX B 3026 | reverse complement strand
GGGGGGGGGGTAAACCCCCCCACACCCGGTGTCGGGTAAGGGATCCCTTAGGTGTGGGTCGCCCAATCTTGGCCCCCCCGTCCCCCCCCCCCCCCCCCCCCGCCTAATTGAGGGCGTCCTCGCACTCACGCGTACACAACTCCTCAGGGGTATTGGGTAGTGCCGTTTATTAGCAACGTCCGCTATTTGTGGGACTACGTCGCATCATGCGATGCCAACCTTACGGAGGACTCACACGCTGGTCTGATGGGCTTCATCCGGAAAGGTCGGCATCACCCGCCTGTACCGGCATCCGGTTTTGGGGTGTCTCCTTACAAGGCATTTTATCATTTCCACCTACGATGTCACAACTGTGCAATGTGTATCGACTCTGTTTTGCTTGTCTGTGTCTGGTGGTATGGACGCTGGCATCAAGATCTGGACACTCAAAGGTCAGCGGCTGGTGCCTGTTTGTCAATAGCAGCAGCAGCAGCAGCAGCAGCAGATGTGGACGTAGCAGCAGCAACCAGCTAAGTGGCTTGCTTGCTTGCTGGCTGTTTCATACAATGTCATATGAAAGTTTGTGCTATCCATAAGCTCCCAAACCAGGCACAGGCTTTTGGATGTTAGTGACATGTGTTATAACGCCGCATGCTGCTGCTGCCGCCGCCGCCACTGCTGCTGCTGCTGCCGCCGCCGCCACTGCTGCTGCTGCTGCTGCTGCTGCTGCTGTAGATCACTGGGCACATATCAATGATGCTGAGTCATGGTCCCTCACAACTCCAGGCAAAGCATATCACTTGAAAATGATGTCATTTCCAATATTTTCGTCAACAAGAGTGAGTGCAGTCACTGCAACACTTGGGATATCCGTTTTTGGTAACACTCTTGAAGCACAGTGGATGATATACAGCATCTGTTGAGGCAAATAGTAGGTTCGCAGCGATGTACTGCTACTGCTGCTGCTGCTGCTGCCGCCACCGTGTCAATGATTGTCAATGAACGCTGCAATCACGTTGATGCTTGGTGTGACTGTCACATCAACCAAGACAATTGTTGGCAGGTACTGAATGTAATCAGCAACACAGTCTTATAAGTCATATCCGTATATGAAAATGATGGCATTTCTGATTGTTTCGTCATGTTTTCGTCAACAAGAGTGAGTGCAGGATATGCAACCCCCCATACCCACTTTCGGTAACATCTTTGCATCTTTGGAGCATTGCAAATGGTCTACAGCATCTATTGAGCTGGAGAGCAAATCTTAGCGGCAGCTTTTACTGCTGCTGCTGCTGCCACTGTGTCAATGATCGCTGCAATCACGTTGATATATGGTGTAACTGTCAACATCGACTAACACTCGTTGTTTGCAGGTTTAAACCATAAACAGCAACAAAGTGTCGAGCACCAACGCGTGTGCGTGCTGCTGCTGCTGCTGCTGCTGCTGCTGCCACTGCCACTGCCACTGCTGCTGCTGCTGCTGCTGCTGCGTCAGGTCCATCATGACTACGTTGACTGTGTGAGATGGCTGGGTGACCTGATCGTTTCAAAGTCAACAGATTTCAAGGTGGGCTGTTGTGAACAGCAGTATATAAGTCTAGGCTGTTTTGAGCCTGGTTGGCAGCAGCAGCAGCAGCAGCCGCCCTAGATCAGGCTTGCCGGGGCTGCACGATTATGACACAACAGAGGGTAAGGGGCGTGTACAATGAAATCGCTGCATTTATACAGCTTTGAATAAAATCAAAGTCAACAGATTTCAAGGTGGGCTGTCATCAAGTATATCAGCGGAATATAAGTATAGGCTGTTTTGAACCTGGTTGGCAGCAGCAGCAGCAGCAGCAGCAGCACCCTCAGTAAGTCACACTGTGGGCAGCAGCAAGAGCAGCAGCCGCCCTAGATCAGACTTGCCGGGGCTGCATGATTGTGACAGAACAGAAATAAAGGGCGTCTGCAACAGTTCCCTAAAGTAGATAATAGTCCTCTGCAGTAGAAACTAGCCACAATCGACCTCTCAATAAAGTAGTGCCTGCAGTTGGTGCAGACAAGAAGAGCCCATACCGTTCATTCAGAGTTGCTCGGTTAGTCATGTGTTTTCATACCTCGAATGATGGGCTTGAGTTTGTGTACCCAATACCCACTACTGCTGCTGCTGCTGCCATTGCTGCTGCTGCTGCTGCTGCAGATTCATGTATGGCGGCCTCTCTATTCCAACAACGTGCTAGAGACCAGCCAACAGTTTGAGTTACTGAGGGTGCGTATTTGGAATGTATTTATCTATTTATTTATATCTTTAATTTGTTTATCAGGCTGATTGCTGCTATTGTTTCGCCTTCTTTGTCGGCACATTTCACATTTAGCTAGGGCTGAGATCGACTTCTATCACTGATTCACAAAAAAAAACGCCTGCACAGTCAATAAGTTTGCTACCGGTTTCGACCTCGTCGGTCATCATCAGGCAAATCAGCAAGGCGTGATTAGACAAGTACTCGCCATCAAGCCCATGCAAATATATCTGCAAGCTACCCACCAGCCATAGCACTGTGGCCATCGGCCCCGCGCTTCAGTTCAGAGCCGGAAACCACAGCGCCCAAAGCAGGCCCATGCAAAGACTGGAACCTGGTTTTTGGATGAGACCACTGGCTGCAACGGTCGTGGCTCACGCCCTAGGTGTGTGTTTACACATTTCGCCTTCTGTGCTGGCACACCTCACTTTGTGCCGGCACTGTAGTCGCATTGTTCTATTTGTTGTGTAATTGTCCCCGCAATTTGGGGCTCAATTCTTGCTTTTTTAATCAGGCTTTGCTTTGGGATGACCAATGTAACAGATTGCTGTAGGCAAGCCAACAGTTTCACGGTTGAAACTGTCATCAAAACAGCTTGCCCTGCTTGTGTGCCAGAAATCGCTGCTGCTGCTGCTGCTGCTGCTGCTGCTGCTGACAGATATCAGGCAGATTGCTGTCGTTGGTTTGCCTCCTGTGCTGGCACAGCTCAATTATTGCCCGCACTGTAGCCATGTAAGCCCTTGTTTCCATGGTATTTGGGTCTTGAAACTGGCAGTTTAGATTTTTGTATTAAAACTAGTTCAGATCAAGTTCTTGAAGTTGTGCTGTAGACAGAAGGTGATCAGAAAACGCAGTAGGGAATTATGGCTACAGACAGTCTTGACACCTTCTGTGCTGGCACATCTCACATTTAGCCCTCAATGTAAGGACATGTGCTTAAAGTGTTTCTTCCTATCTGTGATCAAATTTTGCTGGAGACGAGCCAACATTTTCAGTTACCGAGGGTAAGCAATAGCAGGCAGCAATATCTCAGGCAGATTGTGGGCATTATTCTGTCCTATGCGCTGGCGCAGCTCGCTTTCAGCATGCACTGTAGTCACATGTCCCTAAATGTTGTCCTGTTCCCAGAATCTGGGGCTAAACTCTTTTAATCAGGCTTTGCTTTGAAGACGACAAATGCAACAGGCCACTATATGAACAAGCCAACAGATGACAACAGCTTGAGCTAAATCCGATCAACGAGAACATATGTCCCAGCTTATGTGCTGCAAACCGCTGCTGCCGCTGCTGCTGCTGACACATATCAGGCATAGAGTCAGTAGAACCAGTCTGAGCTTGATGGGTGATGTTCTCGCACTCAGGATTAAATGGCCCTGCTTCTGCTGCTGCTGCTGTTACGGATCCTTGACTTTGATGTTGGCTTTTCTCAGTGGTGGTTCAGATTCAGTTTAAATGTTACCGGGTGACTCGCACTTGGCAGTAAATGATTTTTTGCTGCTGCTGCTGCTGCTGCTGGTACAGATCCTTGACTTTGAAGGCGACATCTGTCAGTGGTGGTTCAGATGCAGTATCAGTTTGGTGGCTGACGTCCTCGCACTCAGGATTGGAAGGTCTGCTGCTGCTGCCACCGCTGCCGCTGTTGCAGAGTTCTGACTGTAAGGGTGACATCTCTCAGTGGTGGTTCAGAATCAGTTTGAACCTTCTGGGTGACATCTTCGCGCCCGGCAGTAAAATGTCTGCTGCTGCTGCCACCGCCGCTGCCGCCGCTGCTGCTGCTGTCACAGATCCTGTAATTTGATGGTGACGTCATATTACGGTGGCTCAGATTCAATATTGGTTTGGTGGCTGCTGTGCTCGCACTTGTCGTAAGAAGCCCTGCTGCTGCTGCTGCTGCTGCTACAGATCCTTGACTTTGATGGTGACATCTCTCAGTGGTGGTTCAGATTCAGTTTGAACCTTCTAGGTGATGTACTCGCACTCGGCAACAATGCCGGCGACTTGGTGGTGTTCAATCCACACAGCGGCGAAAAGCACCAGACCGGGATCACTTTGAAGCACAAATCATCCACTGACTATCCTGTGGTAAGAATGTTTGCATTCATTTGTACTTGTATGGCGTATGATGAATGATGGAGATTATTTGTTTCCTGCCGGGAGAGAGAGAGGTTACAGTGGACACCTCACCATCTAGAATGGTACTCTCCACGCCCCACCAGAAACCAAAAGAAACCAACAAAGGATAAGACCCGATGACGCTCAGTCAAGCCCTCAGTCTCTGTTTTTGCTTTTTGCCCGGCTTATGCAGCCGGATGCACACAGAATACTGCACAAAATGAAGCACAAATCGTTCACTGACCATCAATATGATGGTCAGTGACCGGTAAGCATGTTTTGCATACATTCATGAGATCGAGACCTGGCCAGCTTTGCCTGCGCATACAAATCTCTTGCTAGTAAAGCTCTTTATTTTTCCTTTTGTTTGTAATATCTTATGTATGTTATACTTGTGTTGCGTGCAATGTATGACGAAGATATTAACAATTGCTAGCTGTCAGCCAAAGCGATATGGCCATCGGCCCCGCGCCCGATGTTACACAAGCGAGTTTTGAACAACTAGCATTCACTGACTATCATGTGGTAAGAATATCTTGTATTATTCCTACTGGTATTGCGCGCAATGAATGATACGTAATTTCATTATATATCAGCTACCCAATAGCCTCAGCTCTATAGCCATCACGCCCCATTGAGAGGCGGAAATGATTGTTTTGTTTTTGAGAGAGAGAAATTTTTTATATAAGTTACAGTGGATATCTCACCATCTAGAATGGTACTCTCCACACCCGATAGGAAACCAACTGAAACCAACAAGGGATTAAACCAGATAAACGCAGTCATACCGACATCTTTCATTCCAAAATCATTGCATCTAGAGAGAATGTGCGCCCATACTACTGCCTGTGCTGAATGAATGAGCTCCGCGTAGAGCTTTCAAGAAAGCGCTAGCGTAAGTTAAGGGAGCGTAAAATGTGTGTGTCGGGGCGACTCCACATTCTCTACCGTCCGCTCTCGTCCCCGAAGGGGCGAGAGGGCTAATGCTTGTGCTGATTCAGTGCCGGACGGTTGCCCTCTTGTGGCCCTTTTTAACACCCCCCCCCCCCCAAATGGCACCCAGAGGAAACACAGAGCATGCAACAGCACAGAGAGCTCTTTGGGTGCCGACCCCCATGCATGACATTGCAGCTTTTGCCAGCACATCTGACTTGTTGCATGGCTCAGTCACTTTCACAGAGCATGCAATGTTTGTGGTAGCCAATGTACAAAATCTGTGGTAGCAAATGTAACTGTTATTTAACGTGTTCAGGATGTTATGTTATGTATTATATTATGTGATGTTATATATCATAACATTATAACATAATAATAATTATATATGATATGCCAGTGCGATGTATCGTTCCTGCTGCTGTGTCACATGATGGAATTACCATACCATTACTGCCTCAAGTAACAAATGCTGTCTATTGCTGCTGTTTACTGCTGCTGTTTTGCTGCCAAGCTCTCTGCTTGCAACGGTCACACAATCACTGCCAAGGATGTCACAAAAATTGCTAAATGCTAAATGATAGAAATACATAACGCTTCTGGATTGTATTCAATTGTTGAATCACAATGTATTTGTTTCCATTGGTGCAGAAATTCGCCAAACTGCTGTTTCACATTATGCAAGTACCATCACTGCCTTCACTCACAGCTGCTGTCTACTGCTGCTGTTTACTGCTGCCAAGCTCTCAACTTGCGAGCCACTGTCACACAAAAACTGCCCAAGTTTGTCACAATAATGTTGCTGAACAAAAACATTGTGATCTAACAACTGGAATTAAATTCATCAACCAGTTAATACAATTGAAGTGTACTTTTCCTGGGTGCAAAAGTTTCGCCGATCTGCTGCTGTTCACTGCTGTCACACAAGAACTGCCCAGGGTGTCACATGTATTCATAACGGTTGCTCAAATTCAGGAAATGCATTGCTGAGTTTAGAAAATGTATTTGTTGTTCTGTTGGTGCAGAAAATTCGCCAGACTGGTTTGCTGCTGCTTGCTGCTGCTGCTGCTTTCTGCTGCCAAGCTCTCAGCTTGCCAGCAACCGTCACACAAGAAACGTTGTGTGTGTCCAGGTTGTCGAAACAACTCATAACGGTTGCTGAAATGCAATGGATGGTTTGAACTTTAGTTGTGATATTCAGTTGCACAAATTATTCTAATTTATTTCTTTTCACTGGTGCAGCAAATTCGCCAGACTGCTGTGTCACATGATGGAAGTGTTATCATTGCATCCACTGAGGACGGCTGTTTGCTGCTGCTGTTCACTGCTGCCAAGCTCTCAGCTTGCGAGCAACTGTCACACAGCAAGTTGCGTGTGCCCAGGTGGCCGCAACAATTCATAACGGTTGCTGAAATTCAGTTGTGATGTTCGATTGCACAAATTTATTCAAATTTTTTTGTTTTGTTGTTGCAGAAGATTCGCCAGACTGCTGTGTCACATGATGGGAATGTTTTGATTGCCTCCACAGAGGACGGCTGTTTACTGTTGCTGTTCACTGCTGCTGTTCAGCTGCTGTTCACTGCTGCCAAGCTCTCAGCTTGCAAGCCACTGTTACAAAAGAACGTGTCTGTCCAGGTTGTGCGCAACAATACTAATTGCTGAAATGTTGATGATTGTTGAAATTTGCACAAATAATAGAAATGTGTATGTTTTTATTGGTGCAGAAGATCCGCCAGACTGCTGTGTCACATGATGGAAGTGTTCTCATTGCATCCACTGAGGACGGCTGTCTCTGGCGATGGGACAGAAAAGGACACAAACGCCGCCAGCAGCAGCACAGCCACAAGCAGCAGCAGCAGCGACAGCAGCAGCAGCAGCGACAGCAGGTACATGTGGATGGCCAGCAGCAGCACCAGCAGCAGCAGCATAATGGTCGGCAGCAGCGAGGGTCAAAGCGCAGGGTCAGCTTCAGCAAATCAGCAGCAGCAGCAGCAGCAGTGAATGATGACGATGGTCAGCTGCCTCAGAAGCAGCAGCAGCAGCAGCAGCAGCACCACCCTCACCTGCACGGGTCAAGGCTCAAAGCAAGCTTCAACCAGAGTACACCAGTAGCAGCAGCAGCAGCAGGCACTGATAGCTATGCTTATGATCAGCAGCAGCAGCAGCAGCGGAGGACAAGGAGGAGAGTCAGTTTCAGTCAGCCTGTAGCAGTAGCAGCAGCAGCAGCAGCAGCGGACAGGGCCTTTGCAGTCACCCAGGAACCCCATGCTGCTGCTGCTGCTGCTGCTGCTGCTGGTGTGAGCAAATTCCAAGTTGACCGGGGTGACAGCATACCTCAACAGCAGCAGCAGCAGCGAGTCGACGGTGCAATGTGGCAGCAGCAGCAGCAGCAGCAGCAGCAGGGCGAGCCTCTGAAAGGCAATCACCAGCGGCAGGAGCAGCAGCAAGGACATGATGCTGATGCAGCTGGTAATCCTGACACCAGTAGCTCTTTGGTACTGGATGCAGTAGACACCGCAGCAGCAGCAGCAGCAGCACGGTGCAATGCTGCTCGAGGATCGCAGGATTCAAGCCTGGCAGCAGCAGCAGCAGCAGCAGATACAAGCCTAGCTGGTGACAAAGCAGCGGGAGCAGCAAGACCTGATGATAAGCGTGCAGACAAGGAGCTGTCACAACCTGCTGCTGCTGCTGCTGCTGCCACCACGGCTGCCTCCACTGATTCCGGTCGTGCGTCTAGAGAGCCTGAAATGGATCGTCAGCATATCAGACAAGAGCCAGCAGCAGCAGCAGCAGCAGCGGCGTCGGCAGCAGAGGCGGCAGCAGCGGGGCTGGAGGGCATGGTTGCGAGCGATGCAGCAGCAGCTGTTAGTGCTGCTGACCGTGACAGCAGTAGAGCTGCTGCTGCTGGTGGCGGCAGCGGCGACGGAGATCTACGCAGTGGTGTTGATCTCCGTGTTGCAAATTCTGAAGCGGCTGCTGCTGCTGCTGGTGGCAACAGCGAGGGGTTGATGGCTGCTGGCAAGCAGGATGATGTTGCTGGTGCTGCTGCTGGCAGCAGCGACGGTGGGCCTGCCGGCAATCATGACGCTGCTGCTGCTGCTGCTAGCCCCACTGCTGCTGCTAGCAGCAGCAGTGATGACATAGACGCGGATGACGCAAATGCTGAAGATCCGGCTCAAAGTCCTGAAGCTGCTGCTGCTGCTGCTGCTGCTCAATCTCGGGGCGATGTGATCACATTAAGCGATAGTGCATCTGATGAATTTGATGATCCAAGAGTTACAGGGCGCCTGGGACCACATAACGTTGATGTCATCGAGCTTCTAGACTAAGTTCTGGGGTTTTGCTATGGCATATATGCTTTTTGTATATCGCAGTAACCACTGTGACCCGCGTGTCGTACAGTGTCTCCTGCTCAAAAAGCAGGCCTAGGAGTAGAAGCATATGTCGGGTGGCGGCAGTCTGCCTGACATTCTATGGTGCATGAGCTATATGTATCTCGTTCCACAGTAAAGCAGTGTGAACGGTGTGACCGTTGTTGGACCAAATGTAAAAGTTTCTGAGCCATGCAACAAGTTAGATGCGCTGGCAATAGCTGTCCTATCATGCATGGGGGTCGCCACCCAAAGAGCTCTCTGTGCTGCTCATGATGACAAGCTCTGACGCTGCCAGCATCCAAACATAACAGAAGTAAAAACTTCATAATACTGTGTGGCCTTTGAGGACAAGCATCTCGGCTGAACCACAATGTTTACGTGAAGTGAAGTGAAACACAGGGTCAGCGTCCGGGGCCGTGGGGTGGCGTTTTCCACCCACGCTGACCAGCTTCGTCGTGTATAAGGGACCAATGTGACCGCCGGTCACAGTGTGACCGTTGTTGGACCAATGTGAATGGTGTGATCCTTGTTACGGAGCGAACGGGTTACAATAGTGTCACAACATCCAAAGTCACACTGCAGCTCTTGCCAGCGCACTTGTCTGGCAGTTGTTGCATGGCTCCGTCACACTTGTTTGATACACCCAGAGCTACACTGTGCTTTGTTCCCTTGTCATCACAAACCCTGACAATTGTTCAACAACTTGATTGCCCCTCAGCTCTTCCCAAAGCCCTTGCTGCTGGCTGGCGTAGGCTTCTGGCCCTTCTTAGCCGTCACTATCGGGGACTCTTTCAGCCCAACAATCTTAGGCACCTGCAGCACACACAGCAGTAGCCCAAGATTTGGGTGGCGTACCCCATGCATGGCACAGCAGCTCTTGCCAGCGCATCTATCTTGTTTGCATTGGCTCAGTCTCTTTTAAACAGCAGCAGAGACAGCACAAAGACCTCTTTGGGTGGCGACCCCATGCATGACACTGCAGCTCTTGCCAGCGCATCTGACCTGTTGCATGGCTCAGTTACTGGCACAAACACCAAAGTATCAGAAAGCAGGCTTGAGGTGGTTGTGGCAAAAGGTGTCATGATTTAGATTAACCAAACAGCGATCATGTCAACTGCAGTGTAGTTTGTATGTATGTATTGGAAAGGCAAGCATGTTTGCTATCGGCCACATGTACCAATTGACACACATGCATTGATGATTTCCACTGGTGAATGAATGAATGAGCTCCGCATAGCGCTTTCAAGAGAGCGCTAGCGTAAGTTAAGGGAGGGTAATGTGTGTGTCGGAGCGACTTCACATTCCCTACAGCATTTCCACTGGTCAGTAAAGCACAGATTGGTAGATAGACAGACCCAAGCAAACAAACACCCACACCCGCATACCTGCTTCAACTTTACCGCCAGCTGCTCGATCACATCCAGCAGCAGCTGCTTCCGCTGACTCCTAAACATCAAAGCCAACCGCATATCCGGCGACAACTCCTCTGCTGCTGCTGCTGCTGCTGCTGTGCCGTCGCCGTTACCAGTGCTGCTGCTGCTCGGTTGCTTGCCAGCTAGCCGGTCGAGATCTGCATCTAACCCCGTGCTGAAATTCTGTAGGGCAACCATAGCCGTACCAATCAGAATACGAATGGTCGCAGTCTGCATAACACAAAACAGCAAAATAACAGACACTCACGCAACGTGGAACACAAAACAATGAGCCGAGCTGCAGACTCTGGTGCGGGTGTGCTTCTAACCCAATGCTAAAGCTTTGCAGGGCTACCATAGCCGTAGCAATCAAAATACGGATGGTGGCAGTCTGCAAGACACAACACAGGGACATAACAGACGGTCACACAACGTGGACGAGAAGTCACTGAGCGGCATAAGGCCGAGCTGAAAATGGTTGTATGTGTGCATCTAACCCAGTTCTAGACCTTTGCAGGGCTACCATAGCCGCACCAATCAGATTGCGGATGGTCGCCAGTCTGCAAACACAAACACAGCAATGCCACACACAGTCATTCACTTTCTTGGCACTTGAAGTAAGTGTAGCTGAGAGGCATAAGGCCAAGCTGCAGACTCTCATGTGTGTGCTTCAACCCAATGCTGAAATACTGCAGGGCTATCAGAGCCGTACCATTCAAGATACGGATGGTGGCAGTCTGCAAGACACATCAGCAAAATAACAGACGGCAGAATCACACCATAACAGACTGTTGAAGTAGAGTTGATTGAGCGGCAAGCTGCAGGCTCTCATGGGTGCTTCTAACCGAGTTCTAGATCTTTGCAGGGCTATCAGAGCCGTACCATTCAAGATAGGCTATCAGAGCCGTACCATTCAAGATACGGATGGTGGCAGTCTGCAAGACACAACAGCAAAATAACAGACAGTTGCCCACAATATGACAGAAGCAAGTGGAAATGAGCGGCACACTGTGGCAAGGCCGAGCTGAAGGCGCTTGTTGGTGTGCTTCTAACCCAGTCCTAGACTTTTGCAGGGCTATCATAGCCATAGCAATCAAGATTCACCGGTTGCAGCCCGTCGGCAAAATGCAAGCAGATAGCAGTTGGGTTGAACAAACCGGCTCTGTTAGTGCATGTTTTAATTTGCTAGCTTGTATCATTGCCAACCCTGAGCCCTACATGTTAAGGACAACGACACACACCTCATTTTGTTTGTCGAGTGGTCTGTCCCAGCTGCCTAAAACTGCAACCGCCAAATTTTCAGTTTCAGATTGGTACGTGGCCACCAACCCCCGTACAGCAGCCGATACACACATTGCCATACTGAATAGAGTGAACCCATAACGGCGATTCTTTCCAAAATCAGACCACTGTCATTTGCCGAACAACTGTCAGATTTGATCACATCATGATGAGACTTAAGTCAACATATTAACGCAACATACCTCATTTTGTTTGTTGAGTGGTCTGTCCCAGCTGCCCAAAACTTCAACCGTCAAATTTTCAACTTCAGATTGATATGTGGCCACCAACCCCCGCACAGCAGCCAACAACCGTGGCTCGACAATGTTGGGCCCTCCTAAAAGTACTTGTAGGTTTTGTGCTTTGCCGCCAGTTATGAGATTTAGTTTGCGTAAGTGTGTTTGCTTCCATGCTGCTGCTGTGCTGAGTTGTAGGAGTTGGCCGGAACCATCACGAGCACCACCTGTCAAAGCCGCCGCCTGCATATTTCAAAAACCAAGCAGATGCATTGTGAAATTACAGTGAGATTACAGTACAAGATCCAACTTGCGAGTATTGTGCTTAGGCAATATGTCACTGCTGTGCTGAGTAATGTTGAATGTTTCATGTCAATATAGATCATTGATGTTGATTATTGAATGTATCATGTCAATATAAATCATTGATGTTGATTATTATTTAATGTGTTATGTCAATATAATCATTAATGACGAAAAACAAAAAACCGAGAGGTTCTATTTCCTGTTCACTGTTTGCTGTCAGCAAACATCAGATTTACGCCAGTTGGCTGTGTCACTTCAGTTTTATCCGGTTAGTGGAGAGTACTGCTTGAGGCGGTGAGGTATCCACGTGTAACAACCCTCTCTAGAAAAATGTTGAATCTATCATGTCAGTATAAGATCATAGAATTTGAGTGTATGATGTCAATATAAATCATTAATCTTGATGAATATTGAATGTTTGATGTCAATATAAATCATTGATTTTGATTGTATGATGTCAATTTAGATCATCAGCAAATACTACATGTTTTGTTTAGTACAGACTCCTGCAGCCCTTGACACTGCAGCCTCCTGCGAACTTGATTTGAGAGACACCCTAAGACTAAACCCAGGTAGGTGAAACTGCCTTGGGGGCATAAACAGCACATTGTGAACAAGTAATACCAATATTCTGGGGGTCGAAGTCTTCCTGGCACTAGCCAGCGAGCCAGCGAACTACTTATGGAATTTTGGCACTGTTGTCATTTTTATGGTATTGATGGTTCTGCAACAAGTTCAACAGATGGCCCCGTGGAGTCCGTGGCTATTGTGAAAACTCTATAGATAACCAGAGCAAGTGATACTATATAATAATGAAAACAGTCTAAAGTAATATCAAAATAAATAACGTATGAATTCAATATCATTGTGATGTATCTTTATTCCATCAACACTGTTGTTCCCTAACACAGTATGCTGTCACCGGGACAGGACATACATCATACATCTGCTTGTGCAGGAAGACTCCAATCCCCAAAACGCCGCAAGCACCACGTCCCTAGATGAATGAATCAATGGATAGCTGAGCTCCACGTAGCGCCTTGAATAGAGCGCTAGCATGAGTTGAGGGAGCGAAACGTGTGTGTCGAGGAAACTCCACATTTCTTTTCTCACCTGGCAGCTATGTAGCCATGGTTCTGCACCCTAGCTACACAGAAGCCCACTGCAGTCCTATACAAACTGGATATCCCGAAAATCTAGCCAGCGGTTGACCAACTTACATTTACGAGTTCAATGTCAAAGCGTAGGGCGACTCGGTCATATGGGTTGCCTAGCACGACGAAGCCGTAGTCCATCAAGAGGAAGTCATTGCTGAGCTTGCCATAACTCAGAAGCAGGGGCTCACCAGCAGCAATCTGCAGCAGCAGCAGCAGCAGCAGCAGCAGTAGGACCAACACCGACAATTTGTGTTACACGCATTTCAAGCGATGTCTAGGAGCGGCAGCAGCAGCAGCAGCGGTGGGTGTTGTCGATGAGTCAAAGCTGCCTGTCATATTGGTTGCCTGGCACGACGAAGCCATAGTCCATCAAGAGGAAGTCATTGCTGAGCTTGCCGTAACTTAGAAGCAGGGGCTCACCAGCAGCAACCTGCAGCAACAGCAGCAGCAGCAGCAGTAGTAGTAGGTCAATACGGGAAGTGAGTGCACAGCTGCATGTAACACAGTTCAGTTTGAGCCATGTCAAGCAGCAGCAGCAGTGCTTGCACTGTCGATGATTCAAAGCTGCCTGTCACATGGGTTGCCTGGCACGACGAAGCCATAGTCCATCAAGAGGAAGTCATTGCTGAGCTTGCCATAATTTTAGAAGCAGGGGCTCACTAGCAGCAATCTGTAGCAGCAGCAGCAGCAGCAGCAGCAGCATTTTGGCTCTGCAGATGTGTTGCTCTTATCCGCCGCAAGAGACACAAACTTGGTCGTGGTACTCACCGACAGTTTGTTTCTAATAACATTGCCACAAAGCAGTGAGATCATCTGCAGAAGAGTAACTGCAATCTGTATCTTGTCAGTGCTCAGCTAGGAGAGTAACGGGGTGTTGGCACCGTTCTCAATGGTATGGTATTGGTAATTCTGCAACAAGTTCAACAGATGGCCCCGTGACGTCCGTGACTTTATTGAAAACTCTACAGATAAACTGCAAACATCCAATGAAAATATGATCAACTTGAAAACAAAGACATGTTCTTCAATGAGATAGCTTCATCTTGAAGATACAGACACACAAGCTGAGCCCCATCTTTGTAATGAGACTCAATGATGTGTCTGTGCCGTCATTGTCATGCCCCCTTTCACTGGAACCACTTCACAATCTGGCGCAAAGGTGTGGTTTGTCTTGCCTCTTTATATTTTGATAATATAATGAAACAATCATTATACTAATGATTTTAATCACAAACAAATTATGATTATGTTTTTCGAAATGAGAAAACATCATTATCATTAGTCATGGATGATAATTGTATCCACACGGTAATTCATCATTCACGCCTGCTGTCTACCCAGAATTCGGAAGTAGTTTCATAATAAGCCGTGGTGATTGGACAAGTATGTTTCCAAACAACAAAGTAAAGGCTTTTGTCAATCATACCGGTTTCTTCGTGACCATTGCCACGCCGCCTTGTACGGGAACAAATTTAGCATTTCGCTCAAAGCTGTGGTTCGCCAAGTCCATCACATGCGGGTATACGGCCACAAATGGACAAGTATGTTTCTGTGCAACAAAACAAGCCCTTGGACGTGCATACCTAGTTACGAAAGCATACCTGTTCCTTTGCCACCATTGCAACGCCCCCTTGCACAGGAATGACTTCACAATTTGGCTCAAAGCTGTGGTTCGCCATGTCAATCAATGGCAGCAGGGCAGCAGGAGCTGCTGGGCCGGACACTCTGAAAGCACGAGACGTCACAACAGCGAGAGCCCAACCTGCAAGTGAAAAACGGGCAGGATATAGTTTGAATTAGAGTGTTCTGGTGATCACTTAATATTTGCTACCAGCTGGTTATAACATATGCCATGTGAATCACTAGCAGCAGGGCAGCAGGCCTGAAACTCTGAAGCACGAGGCATCAGCGCCCAACCTGCAATCGATGCACGAGCAGAGTTCATGATGAGTAGTCACGGTGAAGTATTGACTTGAAATGTTCTGGTTTCCATTCCAGATTTGCGATTAGTGTCAGCTGGTTGGCCAGTCAATCACTGGCAGCAGGGCAGCAGGCGCTGCTGGGCCGGACACTCTGAGTGCACCAGACGTCACAACAGACAGAGCCCAGCCTGCAAGTGACACATTGGCAGAACTTTTGTTGGTGAAAAGTGTCCTGTTTCTCACTGGGAAACCAATGCATCTGCTTGTTTAGATTGGCCAAGTCATCAATGGCAGCAGGCGCTGCTGGGCCGGATAGTCTAAACGCACGGGAAGTCATAACAGCAAAAACCCCACCTGTGTTTCATAAACAGGCGTAAGGTTCTTGTCGTTACGTGATATAAAGACCGTCATTGCTGGACACCATAGCCATACGGCCATCAGCCTGCCGTCTGATCTACCCACTGACTTCAAGTCATTTCTGGGGCAGGCGGAAGGTACAATGAAACTGAAGCCAGCACTGTATCCATGCTGTTTGAGGCAGAACAAAGCCTTGCCTATCAACAGTACCTAACCAAAACAAATAATACGACAGCAAACTGCTGCTGTCACGGAAGTTGAATCAGCGGTGTGTCCAAACACAGCAAACCGCAATTGTCACCATGACAAACTGGTGGTGACCAAGCTGAAGCCAGCTCTGTGTGCATGTTGTTGAGGCTGAATGAATGAATGAATGAAAGATTAATGTGTACGCGCCCCCCTCAATTTGTCGATTCAAGCAGGCCCCAGCATGCATGCCGATCTGCGTGCAGA
>NSMO01003996.1:0-10471 GCA_002588565.1 Coelastrella sp. UTEX B 3026 | reverse complement strand
ATGCAACCAAGGGACCATCAGTCTCAGCTGCCAAGCCAACTAACCCAGCCAAAGACAGCAAGCAGCTAGCAGGCTGGGTTCAGCAGCTTGGCCGGCTGGTGGAGAGAGTGGAACAGTACCTGAACCGCACAACGGCCAGCACCAGCAAGCCAGCTGTGGACAACACTACAGCATCAGCAGTTCCCCTTGCCGATGCCATTGAGCTAGTCAACTCCCCATCTCCAAGTCCCAAACATACCAGCACCAGCAAGACACCACCCAAGCCTGCTAACTCAGTTACTTCAGCCAGCGGAAAGCCCGGTTCCAAGTCCCAACCAGGAAAGGCGGAGGGCAATGGCAGAATACAGGCAGCAGAGGAGATGGACGTACAGCTGGTCAACATCAGCAGTGCAGCAAAGCCCGGGGCACCTGCTCAGCAGTTGGCAGCACACACAGCACAGCAGCAGCAGCCAGTTGCCAACCTCACCAATCCCGATGCTGAAAAGGGCACAATAGATTGCTTGGGGTACTGGAGTTGGACCCCATGCACTGCTAAGTGTGGAGGCACACAAACAGCAACATACAGGATATCAAGGTTAGCAGTGAATGGCGGCAGGGCTTGTCAGGCTGTTGATGGTGCCACCAAGAGTCAGGCGTGCAACACACAGGCCTGTGTACACAGTAAGTGCTGAGTGACGTATGTCATCTGACTAGAGAGATACCTGGTGCCTCAGATCATGGTCAAGTTTCCGGCATTGCAATTGCCAGCACAATCCAGGGCTGCCGTCACCCACGCCATGTGCCATAGTGCAGAGGAACGAGAAACATCAGTATTGTTCTTCTCCATGGCAGCATCAATTGCTGTGCAGCTAGGGTGTCACTTTGCCCTGCATGTACTGTCAGTCATCAACGCAACCTGATTTACTTGGTGCAAAGCATCCACATCGACGACTAGCGCTATTGCTGTTACCATTGCTTTGTAGGCTATGACCAGTTGAAGTGCCTGCTGCCAGATCAGATTCTAGGCCTGGCACCTGGTATCACCTTGCAGTGCAGCGCCAACAGGACACTGCAGTCCTTCAATGGCAGTTTCATGACTCCAGAGTTACCAGGCATACATTGCCCTGGTGGTAGCCAACTTATGTTAGCCCTCCCATGCACCGAAGATGGCCAGTGGCGTCTGGCATACAGCAATAACGTTGGCTCATATGTGTGGGTGACGGTTGAAGATAGCCTGGCAGCAGCAGAAGCATCCGCTGCAGCCAAATGCACCGACAGTGCCAGCTGCATGTTGGCTGCTACGACTGTGACAAAGGCTATGGTGGACGCCAACATCAAGTGTAGCGCTGGCCAGTATGTGGTGCTGCATGAACAGGATGCGGTGAGTTCAGCGGGCCGGCAGTAATTACTTATGAGACCTTACCTGCCTGCAGAAGTGGCAGCAATCCTGATTAGTGAATTGAAGAAGTTTTGTCAAGGGCAGCTGCTGTGTGTGGGTTGAGTACATGATGCAGCAGTTCTACCTGGGTCTCTGGAGTGTTTATGCACTTACAGAAGCCAGCGCTGCCTGCCACAGCCAAAGTGTCATCAGCAAATTGCATATTTTGTGTGTGCCGACATAACAGAAGGCATTTGCTCTGCTTGAATACGCACAACATTCTATGGTGGTGAACCTAACAGCAATTCTTTGTCTTGTTTGCTATACAGACGATGTGCTTGGGCCTGGCTGCATTCAGCCCGGCAGCCCAAGCAGCAAAGGAGAGCAGCAAGGGTTGGGGTGACTGGGGCATGAACTGCTATGGCAGATGGACAGAATCTAAACCATGCAGTAAACCCTGCGGCGTTGGCAGGAGGACAATGATTTATAACATCGTTACGCCACCAACAAGCGCTGGTAAACTTTGCCCTGTGGCTGACGGCACTGTGAGGCTGCAGGCCTGCAACAGGCAGCCTTGTGATGGTCAGTAGCACAGCGCTTGGAACGTAACATGAGAGCGTGATGATATACACATCTGTTCAGAGAATGATGCATTCATAAGTCTTGTTTCGTAACGGCTAGTGGTAGGTCATTGCTGTCCAGAGGTTGTTCTGTCTGGTAACTTTCCTTCGGCAGGCCAGCACTATTTAGGTGCAGGATGTTGATTGATTGACATGGGGTGCATGTGCCTGTTCTGGGCTTTGTCTGAGTGATTAGCAGTTTGCATTGCATATGATAGGCCATGTGATCAGGGCAGATATATGTATAGTAACTCAGCAAGACATTGATAGTGCATACAATGCATCTTGCAAACATAGTACTGCATTGTTCAACATGGTGTGCTGATATTAGACTGCAACATGCATGCATATTGTGGTGTACTATATTGTGTATAATCATGATTTTGATGATAGCAAGCAACTGCATGTGTTGGCCCTCTGAATGGGGTCGTAACAATATCAAAACAGCAGAGTATTGTGTGCTACATACCCTATTCAGAATGCATGCCTAATGCCAGATTGAGTGCTGCTAAGTTGGCAGGCGACCACACTGCCATTAGCAGCTATTGTGGCCAGCGGAGCATTGATTGCTTTGTAGCACTCCGTAGGTCACCAGAATTTTGACATGCATAGATGCAACAGAATTGGGTTTGCGTTTAGAGTGCACTGATCGGCACTGCAACATGGTGCTTGACTGCACTATGCATGAGGGCACTCGTTTTGTAGGCTGCATTCCTGTTTTTCAGGCATTGTTACTAAGTGCTTATCATACAGCGCTTTTTGTTGCTGATTACTTGCCATATAGCTTAGGACCTGAGAACACTGTTTGCTAAGTCGCAGCATAGGGTTGACCTGGAGTGATACAGGGTGAGGTTGCCAAATCCGATGCCAAATCCGATGCTTTTCGTGGCAATATTGTGCAATATTGTAGTGACACTGTGCAGGTCTATTGTAGCACAGGCTCATGTTGTAATTGATGCGATGCTGATGGCTTGAGAACCGCAACGGCCGCTGCTGCAACAATGTTTCGGTCACTGCTGGTTGCATCTATTATCTGAGTGCTTGCTGGGGATACTTTATCTAGGAATTGCTCTATTTTCACCAAGAGTTGGACTTGATGCTTGCCGGGGAAGCCAACGTGGCAATCGGCGATTACATTGCACATGAGCTGGCATGTGCGTACATGAGTTTTGGATAATAAGCAGAAAATAATGACGCCGGTGCGCCGCTGTCCGCGTCGGGAAAGCATCCGTCGACAGGGGACCGCCTTCGTAGCCTACAGTGGCGGTATCGCCCAGGTCTATCCACTCTCACTTGGGATGAATGCACGCTGAGTGGGGCCTCGGGTGTGTTGCTGAACAGTTGGCCTCGCACCTTCCACCCGATGACATTGTTGGACCGCAGCTCTGTGCAATACCCTTGATGAGCGAGCGACGTCGTCGACGAATGTGCTGTGCCATGCATCAGCCTTGATCAGTGCCATGAAGTTTCATGAACGTAACGAGCTCAGCCACCGATGTTGTTTGCCACTGTCGGATAGCAAAACGCTGCAGAGGCCAATCACGCATGGAACACCTCCCATCCCTGGTACCACAAGCTGTCAGTTGCAGATAAGGTGACCATTCCTTGACAATAAACGCCATTGAATACAAATACCTGGCCGTGCTTTCTAGTTTACAAAACGCATCAAGGCGATCACAGCTGGTAATGCAAGCAGCTGATCATACAAAAGCCTACAATATTGTACACACAGCAAACCTTGCCCTGCTGATACAACAAACTGCATGCAGAGATGCTGCCCCTGCCTGGCCATGCCCATGGGTGCCAAGCACAGAAGGTTGTTGGGCAATGTAGCTCTACAGCCTGCAAACATCATTCGACGACAAGAAGCAGTCAAGACAAGACATGCCATTAGGACACCTCCAGTGACGCGTCAACTGGCAACAGCTTATAAACTAGCCAAGCGCTCATAGTACAGATATGCCACTACAGATAGGGTACAACAAAGTCTGGTAGTACACAGCTGCCGAAACCTATGATACATTGAATCCCAACACGTGCCAACCCAAAACCTGTTCAGCCCAAACAGTAGTCTACAGCCCCCCCCCCCCCCCCCCTGTAGTACTCCCTCGGCCAGCTTATTCAGCTGTCGTAATCAACGAACAATCCCCTCGACCTAATCTACAAGCAGACCAGCACCACCCTGCGCTACCAGCCGTCGTGCCTGATAAAACCCTGCCTGCACCCAGTACCAAACCCTCAAGAATGCCCTCACACCAACGCCACAAGCATAGCACAATCAACACCCACTCAAGTGCCGTGATAGGGGTATAGAGACCCCCAGACTGATTGAAAAACTACACTCACCCAGACCGATCAACTTCTAGACTACACGCCTGCAGGGCAGACTGACTGAAAACTCCACGCATGCGAGAGTCCAGCGATTATCCAAAACAAGTCTCACACGCGCTATGTGCCAAAATCCAGCCTCATCAGGCAAACCAACTGTTGAATCTCACAACGTCACCAGCAGTACACAGCACAGTCATCACAACACAGCCAGACTTCAACACACGACAAGGGCTGTGGCACCAGCAGGCATATCAACCGCAGTGGCACTGTTCTGTGCTCTGAGACTAGGCTCACAGGGCCATCCAAACAGGCCATGTCACCATTAGCCCAAACATCAGGGCCATCTGTTGAGATCCTGCTTGTCCCAGTTCCCTTGCAACCTGCCTCACTGCTGGAAGCCTGCTACACCACCACGTGGTGTGCACACCAGAAGTGCAGACTGAGCGCATGCTCCTATGCTGCAGCTTGATTCGTATTCGTATGCGCTGTGATGGCCTTGCCAGATGTGAGCTGCTGTGATGGTTGTGTGCCGGTGCTGCAGGTCGACTCCACATGCGCCACCATTGTTGCTGGCCAGCAGAGAGCAAATTCCTTGGTTTGTCTGTCCCTGCACATCTCTTGGTGTCTTTCACTACAAAAAAAATGGTTCATGCTGTTCAGAATGAGATTATCTCTGAGCTCCAGTCATTGTCGTCGGCAATCAAGGACTCGGTAAACCACCAACCATCTGCAGACAACAGCAGCAGGTTGTAATACACCATAAGCAGCCGCAAACAGCTTAAGCGCTTGTGCAGCAGGCTGCCACAACTAACTGAAAAGATCAAGTCTTGTGTCGCAAGCTCGAGCTAAGCTTGACAACAAGGGACCATAGAACACAGGCAACATGTAACATGTAACAACTAATGCTTCACTGACTAATGCAGGCCACACAGTGCTGATCTACCAACAATCCCTAGCTACCTGGAAACTGTGCAACAGTTCTCTGCACCACTGCAACAACACAAGCAGTAGACAGTGACACTGCATATGAATGATTGAATGTGCTCTGAGCATCGCTTTCAATAAAGCGCTAGCACAAGTTGAGGGAGGGTAATGTGTGTGTCAAGGCGACTCGACATTCCCTACCGACACTGCACAACAGCCAGGAACGTGCTTGCTCACTCACCATACCGGCCTCCCAGCCTTTGTACCAATGTAAACTCATACACCCCCTCATCTTTCCCATACTCGCCAACAACATGTACCCGAGTCTTCCAGCACTGCTCAGATACCTTGAGGGTGCTCAGGGTCTGCACCTGCTCGTGGTTTAGCAGGACTTTGTATGCTGGTATGTGCATGATTCGCCTGAAGCGCTCAAACTGCCCGAGGTCAAAGCTCTTCCTGCAAGGGATGGGGGATGTTGCCAGGTCAGAGTATGCGGATCGGGACGCTAGCAAAATCAGCTGACAGTCGACCATGCATATGTGGTTGAGGTTGCCGGGCAACGGCAGCAGATGATCCACTGTGATGCTCCCCCGCTGCTGCTGCTGTCAAGTCGAGAACATCATACACACTGCACTGCATTGAATGCTCGAATGTCATACAGTACAGACTGCTGGAGGTCAAGCTGGATTCATGGTGCACCGCCACCGGCAGCAATCAGTGTCCTTATCACTGTATTCAGGCGACTGTGAGGAACGAGCGGGGCACTGCATACGGCATAATACTGTTCACTGACACTCCTGCTGCCGCTGCCGCTGCCACTGCTGGTGCTGGGAATCAACCCCTAGAACGGCCACGTGCACAGGAGCTAGCCGCAATGTGGGCACTGCAACGGCCAGAAGGATTGCTGCCAACAAACAAAAAGTTTGCTGGCAGCAAACAAAAAGGATTGCTGCTCACCCGAAGTATCTACTGCGCTGAAAGGGGTCGAAGTTTGCAAACCGGTACAGGACCTCTATGCCATGGTCATATCGCGGCTGCTCGTTCACCTTCAGCGCCTGAGCATGACAGCATGTACATAACAACGGAGTGGGCGTGTGGGAGCAATAGGTGTGCTTACATTCATTGTAGTGCGGTGTACACAGCCCACCAGTAGCTGCTGCCCCCTCAGGGCCTTTGATGGGCACTGACAGCAGTACCATGCGCGTTGCAGCGCCAAGGGCCGCAGGAACTGGTAAGGTAGATGGTTATGCTTGTGAAGCGCCATACAATGTTGACCCTACCTGCAGCTGCACTTCAAGTGCCTGTTCCTTGTCAAACTCAGACCGAGGCCCTACTTCTGTTCTTGGCTTCGGCAACAAGATAGCATCACCGTCCCCTAGGTATATATGTGGTGGTACAAACTCAGGTATACTGCTGCTTTCTGGCTGCGCTGCACGTGATGGTGCAAGCCTGTGCCGTTGCTGGCGTTGTGAGGGCGCCAGTCCCTTGCGAGCACCCGCATGCAACGTAGCGCCTGAGCTCGCATGGCTTAAGTGCATCGTCAGAAACAGGAACAGCCGTTTTAAGCGGGTCTAGACCGTTTTGGCAAGATACAGTAGAGTCGAGTCAGATGCCTACGCAGCGAACGCTGGTCGCAGAGCGAGAACATAATTTGTTGTAATGTTGAGGGCCTCTGATTGCCCCAGTAAAGCAGGTTTGCTTTGCAACAGCAGCGCGCAGAACCCGGATTCACTGGTCTGTGAGATGAAGACTGTGTCACGCACTACGTGTATTTTCAAGCGCTGCTACTCCATTGGCTGCCGTGTGCCTGTGTTGGTGGCAGATCACTTGTCCTGCGTGGGGCACCGATCCTTTCTGTTCCCACACTCCAATCCTCTCACGTAGCTGGGATGTCCGCCTTGCAGCAGGTCACGCAGAATGTCATAGGCGCCAATGTCCTGCCAGCGCTGGCCGCAGTGCATCAGCAATGGCGTAGCATGTCCTTCTACACCAGTGCAGACAAGTACCACTTCAAATACGGCACCAACTCCGAGCGAGGTACTGATAGTAGCTAATCCAGCTTCCTGAGTCTCCAGTGGGCTGCGTGGCTGACGCAGACAGCCCATGCTCTGCAGACAAGCTGGAGAGGGACCCTACTTTTCGCAAGCAGCCCAGTGATGTAGGAGCAAGTAGGTGTTGGCCGTCTGGTTTGTTTGCTTGGCTCACTGAATAGCGCGTCTGTTCAGACATCTGCTCAGCTATATGAGACGTAGGCTACGCAGCTGTCTGCCCAGCATCATGCTCGTCTTGCATATTGCTGCAAACAGTGCTGGTTCCACTCATGCACCCCCCCCCCCTTTCGCCAGTCAGAGGCAGATGACATGCATGGCATACGAGAGTCGGAGACTTCAGCATGGGCAGGACGAGCACTTTCATATGCACGAGTTGAAGCTCTCAGCAGGCAGCTGTGCACAGCTGCATGAATATGCTGCAGTATAATGGACAGGAGCAACGGCTTCACAGGGCTTGCTGACATCCACCAAGCAGCTGGACTAGTTGCTGTAGGCCAGCATGCTGCTTGCACACGACAGGACCAGCTGTTGCTTTATGTTGTCAATCAACTCCAGCTAGCCACAGTGTTGCGGCGTTGGTACACCGTCAGCAGCTGCAGTAGTGTTTGCGACAGCGCCCACATGATCAGGGGTGGCTGGATGAGAGCATAGTGGGCAGCTGTATGCGGTTCAGGTCTGCAGTAGGAATGATATAATAACGCACCCTCGTTAGCCAAGAACGGGCACATCTTGACACGTTCATGCACTAATGGCATACGTGACTGACTGTACTCCTTTGTGGAACCAGCATGCGGTGTCACTCCTTCTACTGCTGAAAGCAGTGGCAGCAGATACCGGCTCTACTGTAGAAAGGCAGCCCCCGTTCGTGACAGCCATACTTAGCTGTACCTGGGATACTGGTTCTTCTGTGAGCAACTCCTCGGCAGTTCTGCTGCGGGAAAGGCCCCTAGGCAGAAAGGCTCTGGCCAACAGGGCAATTCAACAGCAGTCGTCACTGTGACAGCTCAGCAGGTCTTTCGGCAGATGGCGACCAGAAGCAAATAGCATAGCACGGCAAGCGTCTGTGTACCCTGTTTGTTTATAGCTGTGTCTGTCAGTGTATATCTGTGTGCAAAGCCGCCCAATCGCCCAATCCTGCAATGATAACAAAAAACAGCAGCTGCAGGAAGTGACGTGTGTTTGCCCATGATCGTGTGATTTTTGCAGTCCTTGATGACAGCGCTAATGCTCTGTTTATGACAGAGATCGTGCGTGGCATGATGTACACAATCAAGGCCTACTTTGACCCCAAAGTCACAGTAAGTGCTCAGCAGATGACTCTCAGCAGCATGTTGGGGTTTGGGTTATACTGCAAAAGGAGTGACAGTTACAGCAATTGTGTTATAGCATCCATGTTACTGCATGTCAGCTGTCTTGTGCTGCATCGACAGTCCGCTGCGGAGTCATATGGGCAGCGGCAGCTGGGCCTGAAAGTCACAATGTTGGTTGATTCGTGCTGTAGCTGTGAACTTGAGCCAGATGCATGGCAATGCCAGCAGCATCGGTGTTGCAGCAGCAGCAGCTACCACGGGACCACAACACCATGGCAGCAACCGCAGCACGTGGCAGCAGAAGTTGATGTTTGTAGGCATCATTGTTCTGCATCAGTGCAGCAGCTGGCACCATCGGGCCCCTCAGCTGTTGTGGTTGCTGCAAACTTGCTATCGCAAGCGTTGTGGAGTCAGCTCTGTTGTACCTTTTGTCCTGCTGCAGATCAACTATCCCTTTGAGAAGGGAGCCATCAGCCCGCGTTTCCGTGGTGAACATGCTCTCAGGCGGTACCCAACAGGCGAGGAGAGGTGCATCGCTTGCAAACTCTGTGAAGCAGTGTGCCCAGCTCAGGTGGGCTGAGAGGGTGCGGGGGGGGAGCAGGGGGGGCGGAGGGGGTTGCTGCAGGGGGTCACTGCAGTGTGCTTGTGTGTGTGTGGGGGGGGGGGGGTGCTCACACGCGGGTGTGTGTGTGTTGCTCACACACATGTGCTGTTGTGCTGTGTTCCATGATAAACCTCGCTCCATTGGCGGTAGTGTGAATGGCTTGCCATTCGTTGGATGTGCAGTCTCGCCTGCAGAGGTGGGTGTTATAGGAAGGCATGTTCTGCTGTTTTCCTTGCATGGCCTGGGCTCAGCAGCTGGCATACAAGGCAGAGGGGGAAGGGTATGTTTGTATGGTCAGCCAGGGCTGCCGCACACTTGCAAGTCCGGGCATCTACGAAGCTCTGTATCATCATCTGCTTGCTTGTGCCAAAGATATCACACATGTGGTTGATTGCATACAGGCTATCACTATCGAAGCAGAGGAGCGAGAGGATGGCAGCCGCCGTACAACACGTTACGACATTGATATGACAAAGTGCATCTACTGCGGCTTCTGCCAGGTCAGTGCAGTAGGCAGCCTGGGTGGCGACCACTAGCATGGCACTGCAGCTCTGCCAGCGCATCTATCTTGTTGCATCGGCTCAGTCACTTTTACAGTATGCAGCTGCTAGTTCCAGGTTGCACGATTGCCCCCACTTCCAAACCTGGGCAGTTTGAACCGCAGTGCTCTAGTAACACGGATCTATGAGGAATGGCTGCAGCAGATATGTATGACAGGTTGGCAGTTTCTGCAGCTGATGTGCACTAACAGGCCACCAAAGCAAATGCTGCATACGCATTTCTCCTGCTAAACGGGGACGGCAAGTTGCTCAGGATTATCGTTTGATCTCACATTCGGACAGCTCCCTTGCTCTGTCTAGTACTAGTACATTCTGTGGTGTGTATGGTGAAGCTCAGACTGGTTTTCCATGATGCTGGCCTCAGCTTGCATAGGCAGGGCACCAAACACCTGGTTGAGCGCTTCCTATTGCCCTTTGTTGTGCAACTGTATGTTCACAAGAAAGTTCCATTATTGCCAATCAAGGTAGACTTCTCACTGTTCTTGCTGTATCATCAGTACAGCAGCAAAGTCAGGTCCAGAGTCAATCCTGCTATGACGACATGTAACGTGTTAGTAACTGGTAGTAATTGTTGACTGCTTTGATCTTACAGGAGGCATGTCCTGTTGATGCCATTGTTGAGGGCCCCAACTTTGAATTCAGCACAGAAACGCGCGAGGAACTGCTGTATGACAAGCAGAAGTTGCTGGAGAATGGTGATAGATGGGAGACAGA